>OY740802.1:31210302-31275302 GCA_963514005.1 Raja brachyura
GGGGTCCAGGCAGCGGGCGGTCGACGGTCAGGCGAGAGTCGGCTGCCTGCCCCTCTTTCGGGCCTACGTCCGTGCACGTGTGTCCCTGGAGAGGGAACACGCGGTGTTCACGGGGACTCTGGAGGCCTTCCGTCAGCGCTGGTCGCCGCGTGGGGTTGAGGCGATTATAAATGAATGTACTGCTGTACTACAATGATCTGTTCATTATAGTGTGATTTTTGATTGTGTTTGGATGTGTTGTATTTTATGATTTGTGTTGAATAAAGTTTTTGAAATGAAAAAAAAAGAGAGAGAGAGAGAGAGAGAGAGAGAGAGAGAGAGAGAGAGAGAGAGCTGAGAGCGAGAGAGAGAGAAAAATTGAGCTAAAACAACAGATCACCCGCAACTGAACTGACCAGTTTTGTTGCAGAAAAAGCAGGTTTACCGATGATGTTAAATTCTGAACTGAGTCCAGAGGGTTTCAATGTGTCCAGATGGAACAGGAGGTGCTGTTTCTATTTCTGTTTCTTGTTTTTGTTCCTACTGCATGCTATTGGCTCCAGGCACAAAGGTTTAGTAAAATGCTGAATAATGTACCTTGTGGTCATTTTTTGTCTCCAATAAATAGTTTTTTTATTAATCAGAGACTCGCTTCCCAGAAAAAGCATTTTCAATGGGTCTCTCAATATGAAAACCTCCTGATAGACACAAAATGCTGCTGTAACTCAGTGGGTTAGGCAACATCTCCGGAGGAAAGGTATAGGTGACGTTTCGGGTCGGGACCCTTCTTCAGACTGAGTGAGGGGAGGGGGGAAACTAGAGGCATGAAAAAATACAGAACGGTTTTCAGCCCTGACATCTAACCCAGTTTTGCAATTTGGAAATGTATCTACTCCTTCCGAAAAATTAATCTCCTTTAAATTGCAAGTTGCAGTCCAGCTACTTATCATTTTAAATGCTTCCATTTAAAAGAAATATATAATAGAGGCAAAAAAATAAACAAAAGAAGAACTGCTTTCCAGCCCATGATAAACCCAATGGAATCTATCATGAATTTTTCAGATACTACGGAGGATAATTTGCGGGAAAATTGTGTTTGCTAAACCCATGCAAACATTCACCTGTTGGATATACGCAATGCCATTTCGAAAGTGAATATCGAGAGGTGAAAATAATTGGCACTGATCTCAGATTTATTGAGTATAAACAATTAAAGCTGAAAGGTTTGCCTGCTTTGTCCAAACCAGCTAGAGCTGTTACCATTTCAAACCTCCTCTCCTCTGCTTATCCGACGTCCTTTTCTCTCCTTTTCACCTCAATTACCCCATCCGTCTTCCAATCGAAACCCACCTCAACCTGTATCCACCTATCACTTGCCAGGCTTTGTCCCACTCCCAACCTCTCTTGTCCAGCTTTCTCCCCCTGATTACAATCAGTGAGAAGAAGGGTCCCGACCCGAAACGTCGCCTGTCCATTCCCTGCACAGATGCTGCCTGACCCTTTGAGTTTTTCCAGCACTTTGTGGTTTGCTCAAGATCCCAGCATCAGCAGTCTCCAGTGTCTGCACAGCTACAGCCTTGTAACCTAGTTTACACTTTTTTTGTAGTTTGATGACCTGTTGAGACTAAACGTTTTACAAATTCAAGTACCATTAAGATACTCCCCCCCCCCCCCCCCCCCCCCGCCCCGCAGATGTTACTTGACCCATTCAGTTCTTGATGCCTTACAGCACTTGCTGTGCCGGAGACCCGGATTCGATCCTGACTACGAGTGCTGTCTGTATGGAGTTTGTACGTCCTCCCCGTGACCGCGTGGGTTTTCTCCGAGATCTTTGGTTACCTCCCACACTCCAAAGGCATACAGGTTTGTAAGTTAATTGGCTTGGTATAACTGTACATTGCCTCTAGTGTGTGTAGGGTAGTGTTACTGTGCGGGGATCGCTGGTCTGGGTGGACTCGGTGGGCCGAAGGGTCAGTTTCCGCACTGTACCTCTAAATTAAGCTAAAGGATTGGTTATTGCTGCAGATTCCAGTGTCTGCAGTGTCTGTGCCTTGCCATAGAGGGGGTACAGAGAAGATTCACCAGACTGATTCCTGGGATGTCAGGACTTTCATATGAGGAAAGATTGGATAGACTCGGCTTGTACTCGCTGGAATTTAGAAGATTGAGGGGGGATCTTATAGAAACTTACAAAATTCTTAAGGGGTTGGACAAGCTAGATGCTGGAAGATTGTTCCCGATGTTGGGGGAGTCCAGAACAAGGGGTCACAGTTTAAGGATAAGGGGGAATTCCTTTAGGACCGAAATGAGGAAAACATTCTTTACACAGAGAGTCGTGAGTCTCTGGAATTCTCTGCCACAGAAGATAGTTGAGGCCAGTTCATTGGCTATATTTAAGAGGGTGTTAGATGTGGCACTTGTGGCTAAAGGGATCAGGGGGTATGGAGAGAAGGCAGGTACAGGATATTGAGTTGGATGATCAGCCATGATCACATTGAATGGCGGTGCAGGCTCGAAGGGCCGAATGGCCTACTCCTGCACCTATTTTCTATGTTTCTATGTTTCTATGCAGTCTCTTGTGCCTCCACAAATAAAATAAAGGGCCTCATGTATGAGACTAGAGCTATGTTGATAGAGGTTTTACTGAGTGCACTGGTGAAGCAATAACCATTAGCACCTCTGCAGTAAAGTTATTGCAGTCAATTGTCCCAAGGAGCGTAACAGGAATGTTGACCAATAAAATTGAACACTTGCCCGCATTATGGGAGAGCATTCGCCTCTCTAAAGAGAAGGGGAATCACAGAGTTTACGGTGGTGCCTACACTAGCAATCAGGCAGTGGTGGAGGACATCGACAACATCCCTTGGCCAAGCCGATCTCTGCATCTCCCACCCAGTGTCACCACCAAGACGGCAGACCTTTATGGCCAAGTTAAGACTCTACGTTTTTAATAACTTGGAACTTGAAGGGTGCAATATGGCCCCAGAAATGTGGCGACTGTTATGTAATGCCTCGGGGCGGAACCCTGGTTCAGACTGATTGTAATAGGAGGGAGAAAGCTGGCCAAGAGAGGTTCAGGGTGGGACAAAGCCTGGCCAATGATAGATGTATATAGTTTGAGATAGGTTTGGATAGGAAAGGCTAGATGTGTATAGGAGGCAAAAAACAAAATTATGCCTAATTATGATGCCCATAATTAGTATTAGTATTAATACTAGTATTGCATAGTATCTTATGTACTACTATTACTACTAGCAATAGCAATCTACTATTCTTTCACTCTTGTACTTAAGCATGAATCAAGGGATGTGGGGAAAAAGCAGGAAAGGGGTACTGATTTTGGATGATCAGCCATGATCATATTGAATGGCGATGCTGGCCTGAAGGGCCGAATGGCCTACTCCTGCACCTATTTTCTATGTTTCTTTGATTGTGCCAATGTATAATAAAACTTTTTTTCTGAACTGCATGCAAAGAAGGAATTGCACTCTGCCCGAGTACATGTTACAATAAATTACAATTGAACCATTAAATGCACTGCGGAAAAGGTTTACTTCATTGTTTGCGGGCCATTACTCATTGTTTATCAATCCCTCTGAAGCAAATAGTTTGCTGGGCCAATTCAGATGGTCTGGAATGAGAATCTTAGGACAATCACTTTTTCTGATATTATTATTTATTATTGTTTGAATTTACATTTCTCCAGCCACCATGGCCCACTCCTGCTTTTCCTTTCTCTGTTCCTTCTTAGGTTTTTTTTGCATGGATGACTGAGAATGAAATTCAGGCATTCTAAATGAAAGGAATACTGATCTCCGTGATCAGGTGAAGCAGCTTAATTGCAGTATCTGGTATACAGGTTCTCAATGGTAGCTGAATACTTTCAGAGCAGGTATGCATGTATCTGGCACAGATTTCAGAGACTGGTTGGTCTGCCAGTTTTCTCTTGGCTTGCAATCCTATTATGCTTCTGTGCTTTTAGTGAGTTGGTGCTTGTTCCAATGTCCTATATAAATCTCATTATGCCAAGATTTCACACCTGAAGTATTTTGATATATTCTGCTAATGACCAAGACTTGGATATTTCTTTCTTTGTGAACAGTATGAGACATATGCTCAATGTCGAGGCCAATATCGAGATTTTCCAAAGACCCAACTTACCCAAGTCACCTTGAAACCTTCTTGCATCTGTCTATCAAAACTCACAATGCCACACGGTTTCAAAGGCGGTTCATGGATCCAAACTTCAGGATTTAGAAGTTGTAGTTTGTTTAGTTTTAGTTTTAGAGATGCAGCATGGAAACAGGCCCTCCGGCCCACAGAGTCCACGCTGAACAATGATCACCCGTACACTAGTTTTATCCTACACACTGGAAACCAATTAGCCTACAAACCTGCACATCTTTGGAGTGTGGGAAGAAACTGGAGCACCCAGAGAAAACCCACGCAGTTACAGGGAGAACGTACAAACTCCATACAGAACTAGAAGTTTCAAAATTTGCAAGTGATCTATAGAATGTATGGAAAATGTCTCCACTTCTTCCAAGAATCAGGAAGTCATGTTGCAGCCTTAAGGGCCTGTCACACTTGGACAACCTAATCCACGAGTTTAGACGCTAGACGAGTTGAAAAAAATGTCAAGGTCGTAGTGACTCGCTGAAGTAAAATACCTCCTACGACTATGTCTATGACCTCCTACGACCCCCCTCAACCTCAGTCTTCCACACCTAAGACCAACCACGACTAGCTACGAGTGGAAAATGATCACATGATAAAATTATGTCATATTTGCATTTTTATTCTCGGGCCAGTTACCGACCTACGACTATCTACGATTATCTACGACTACCTACGACTACCATCGCGACCAACGATGACCTACCTACGACCTACCTACGAGTAAAAAAAGTATCAATTTTTTCCATGCCAACCTTTTTTTTAATCATGGATTTTTTTTAGCAGGCTGAAAGAAACACCGCCACCTACTTGATGCCACGAGTACACGGGGACCACTCACGAGCATGAGGAAGAGTTACGAAGACCTCCTACAACCTCGTGGCGACCATGCTGTGAGTATGAGTCAAGGGCAAACTCGGCAGAGGTCACCAATTAGGTCGTGAAAGTGGGACAGGGGCTTTATAAGCCTTTGAAGACTTTGGATAGGTTGCATTGAGAGTATTGTATGCAGTTCTGATCACCCCATTACAGGAAAGATGTGGAGGATTCAGAAATGGTGCATGATGTTTACCAGGATACTGCCTGGTTTAGAGGGTGTCAGCCACAAGGTGAGATTGGACAAACTCTGATTGTTTTCTCTGGAATGTTGGAGGCTGAGGGGATAGGAGTAGATACAATTATGAGAGACACAGATGGGGTAAACAGCCACAACCTCTTCCACAGGGTGAAAAATGTCAAAGACTAGAGGGCATGGCATTAAGGTGAGAGTGGCAATCTTTGAAGGAGATAGCGCAGCAAGCATTTCACAGAGTGGTGGATGCTTGGAATGGGTGGTGTGGAGACATATAGTGGCAGTTAAAAAGCTTTTGAATCAGCGAGTTTGGTATTCCGACTGCACATGCCCAGGTCAAAGGTCATTATGCATAAACATTGCTGGAGCAGTGGAGCTGGGTACATATACACCTTCATTTCTTCCATTTTTTTCCAGCTTTGATTCTTCTAGGTAAGAAAATACTGCTTTCAAACTATGAATTAGTTATATTCGTTGTTCCTTTGTTAAAAGGTAACATTATTTTGTTGTTTTTATTGCTTTATGCTTTGGTGAGTGAGCGAGATTGTGCTTGTCCGTGGTCAGGGTCGGGCGCGGGTCTCCGGCGCTGCGGGCGCAGTTGAGTTGCTGCTGGGCCATCCCTGTCCCCTCCCGGGTGTCCCGTCCCTGTCTGGGGGTGGCCGGAGTTGTCGGGCCGGTGTTGCAGCCGGTGTGGGGAGGAGGCAGCCGAGTTGCTGCAGCGCTTTGTGTGCATCCCCATTGATGGCTGGTGCTCGGCTTTTGCCGGTGCGTGAGGTGGAGGGGATGGGGGTTGCCCGTCAGGGAGTGGATTCCTCAGGAGTTTGAGAGGGGTTGGGCTGGAGTTAGTTCTTCTTCCCCGCGCTGACTGTGGGCCTGGGGCCATTGGTATCGTTGGTCTGGACGTCTCTGGCCGCTCCCCCGGGCGAGGATGGGATACTCGGGGGGGGGGGGGGGGTCCAGTGGCGGGTTCGGCAGTGTTTGCGGTGCCGGGGACCCAGGGACCCGGGTTCGATCCTGGCTGCAAATGAGGCGCAGGTCTGTGTGCGCACTCTCCCCTGTCTCTCACTCGCATCCGCCCCCTCTCTCTCATTTGTTCCTGTTCCTTTGGGGAGATGAGGAGTTGACCATTTATGGGAGTCTCTCTGGAATCGAGAATTTCATTGCTCATTCATATTCATAGATGAGGCTGAAGAATTCCATTGCCTTGAAATGAGCAGAATAGTGAGATTCGACTCAGAAACTATAATTGTTGTGTTCCAGTCTGGAATACATTAATTTTCCTATAATACACGGCACCCCCGTTCCTCAGATTAAATATATTTTTACACATGAATTAACAATAAAGATAAGAATTTATGCACAGTTTCTTCAGGCAGCGCTTCATTCGCTTTTTCTTTATGGTGAATGACCTTTGACAAATCCCATGATTCCTTGCGTTTTTCAGAATACCGAACTCGCTTATAGGTGCCTGGATATGCAGGCGATGGAGGGACATGGATAACGTGCGGATAACATCATGTCCTGCATGGAGATTGGGAGTCAAGTGGCCTGTTTAGCTGCGGCACTGTTCTATGTTCTGTGTTCCCTGTTCCATGTTCCATGTTCAGTGTTCCGTGTTCCGTGTTCTGTGTCTATGTTCTGTGTCCCACACAAACGCTGTCATCAAGCTACAGTATGTGGACAATGTGTGCATATGCACATGTTCAGAGGCTGAGCTCCAAGACATGGTTAGCTCATTGAAGTGTACAATAGAATGAATCTTGCATTCAACACAAAACAAAAAGCTCTAGAGAAATGCAGTGGGTCGAGCAGCATCTTTGGGGAGAACGTTTTGTAGGGGAAAGTTCACTTTTAGTTAAGTTTAGTTTTGAGCAACAGGCCCTTCAGCCCACCGAGTCCGCGCCGACCAGTGATCCCCACACATCAACACTATTCTACACACTCTAGGAACAATTTAAACTTATACCAAGCCAATGAACCTGCAAACCTGTGCGTCTTCGGAGTGTGGGAAGAAACTGAAGATCTCAGAGAAAACCCACGCGGTCAGGGTGAGACCGTACATATTACGTACAGACAGCACCCATAGTTGGGATCGAACCTGGGTCTCTGGCGCTGTAAAGGCAGCAACTCTGTCGCTGCGCCACCGTGTCACCCATGTCGAACCCCTGCATCAGGACTGAGAGCTGAGAGGAACAATAAGTGAGTATAGTGGGGAGGCAGTGGGACAGATAATGACCATCTTCCCTCTGCCCTCTCAATCCTGATGCAGGGTCTCGTCCCCGAAACATTGACAATTCCTTCCCCTGCCCCATAGATGCTGCTCGACCCACTGAGTTCCTCTAGTGGTTTGTAGAAACAAGCCGGTTAATACAAAAAAGGAGTCAACAACCATTCATCGGAAAAGGTAGAAGTCTAGACGTTGTTTACACATGCTAAAAGCTGAATGCAATGGTGTATCTGCACTGTCCCCACTTCTAAAATTCCATTGTGTAGGAAGGACCTGCAGATGCTTGTTTAAACCGAAGAGAGACACAAAATGCTGGGACGGGTAGCATCTCTGGAGGGAAGCATCTTCTTCAGACTGAAGAAGGGTCTCTACCCGAAACTTCACCCTTTCCTTCTCTCCAGAGGTGCTGCCTGTCCAGCTGACTTACTCCAGAATTTTGAGTCCATCTGAAACTCCATTCATTGACTTCAATTTGTGAACCCTCTCCTCTAGTCCACTCTATCAAACCTTTAATAATCCATTCACCCTGAAACCGGTCCTTTCTCAAGAAATATCCCCTCATTTAAAAAATAATAATCACTCGGTGTTAGTATTTAATCACCGATTCTCCTGTGAAGTGCATTTTGCTGTGTCAAAACTCAATACATGGAAGTTGGTGCTATTCATATCTGATGCTCTTGATGCCTCTCAGACTTGCCTGCAGTTGTTTCTTCTGATATTCTTGGCACAGACAAAAAACTGCAGCAAAAGTGTTTAAGACTTGACAAAGACTCTCATTTATGTTAGAATCAGAGTCATGGAGCCATACAGCTGAGAAACAGGTCCTTCGGTATAACTTGTCCATGCTGACAATGATCTATTACTCCAGCATTTTGATCTATGCTAGTTCCACCTGCCTGTGTTTTAACGCATATCCCTCTAACCCTTTCTTATCCATGTACCCGTGTATCCATGTACATGTGTCCATGTGCCTTTTAAATACAGTTATAACACCTGTGTCAACTATCACTTTTGGCAGGCAGCTCGTTCCATATACCTACCAACCACTGAGTGAAAACATTGTCCATTAGATACCTATTTATTCTTTTCCCTTTCACGTGAAACCTATGTTCTCTGGTTCACGACAATGGGTAAACGATTCTATGCATTCACCCTAATTATTCCCCTCATAATTTTATACACCGCTATGATCACCCCTCAGCTACTTGCACTCCATGGAATAACGTCGGAGCCCATCTGACCTTTGCTTATCGCTCAGGCGCTCGAAACGTGGCAACATCCTCGTAAATCTTCTCTGCACTCTTTCCAGCTTAAAAGTCTTTCAATTTAAACACATATCTTTCCGAGCTCTCATCCTTTTTCAATTTCAGTAGGAGTCCTTCACGCATCTGGTGATTAGGGAAAATAGCAATGCGGCTTGATATTGCAAAATGATTGCACCATCATTGTTAAAACGTCAATGCCCACACTGAATTAAGTTACTTCTCAACTCCCGGAGCTGTAGCTTGCCTGGAACACACAGTGATTCCCCATTAATGAGAGTGAATAATTATACACAGTCCTTGCAAGAAGTGCTCATCAGAAGTTATGGTTTATGTATCGGTATTAGTTTATTATTGTCATGTGTACGAG
Source organism: Raja brachyura (assembly GCA_963514005.1). The sequence goes on from OY740802.1 coordinate 31,219,389, forward strand.
ATACAGTAAAAACATTTGTTTTGCATTTTCACCAGTGAAATCGTTCCATACAAAAATACAATCAAGTCATCCCCAAGTAAAACAAATACTGCAAACAGCCAAAGTGCAGAATAGAGTCTTGCAGATACAAAGAAAGTGCAGATTTTAAAAAGTGCAATTGCTGCAATGAGGTAGGATGGAAGGTCGCAGCCTTAGCTTATGAGGTCTATTCAGTAGTCTGATAACAGTGGGGAAGAAGCATTTCCTGAATCTGAATTCCGTATATGTTTGTATATCTTCTGGGAGCGAGGAGAAGAGGTAATGACTGGCGTGCAAGTGGTCCTTGATTATGTTGGCTACTTTCCCAAGATATTATAAATTGTAGATGGAGTCGATGGCGGGGATGCTGATTTGTGTGGATGGACTGGGCTACATCCACAACTCTGCAATTCCTTGTGTCCTTAGGCAGAGGAATTGCCAAACCAGTTTACGATGCATTCCGATGAGTTACTTCCTGCAGTGCACCTGTAGAAATTGGTAACAATCATTGGTGACATGCTGACTCTCTTTAGACTTTGAGGAAGTAGAGGCGTTGGAGCGCTTTCTTGGTCATAACGTTGCACAGTCTGCTCGTGTCCATCAGCACAGGGGCCAAATATTGATTGTTTTCACATTCTTGGTTTCACTCACCTTGCTTTTGACATCATTTCAAGGGTGGCACAGTGGTACAGCATTAAAGTTGCTCCCTTACAGCTCCAGAGACCCATGTTTGATCCTGACTACGGGTGCAGTCTGTACGGAGTTTGTATGTTTTCCCGTAACCGCGTGGGTTTTCTCCGGATGCTCCAGTTTTTTCCCACACTCCAAAGACTTACAGATGTGTAGATTCATTGGATTTGGTGAAAAGTTGTAAATGATCCCTAAGGTGTAGTGTGTGCTTGTGTAACGGGATCACTGATTGGCATGGACGCGGTGGACCGAAGGGGTTCCAATGACTATCACTAACTTCTACAGATGGACCATAGAAAGCATTCTGTCTGGTTGCTCCACAGCTCAGTTTTTTAACAGCTCTGCCCCAGATCGCCAAAAATGTCAGTGAGTTATAGATATAGCCCAGTCCCTCACACAGTGCAGACTTCCCACCACTGACTCCAACTACACTGCACGCTGCATCGGAAAAGCAGTCAACATAATCAAGGACTAGTCACACCCTAGTCATTCCTTTTTCCCCTACTCCAAAATGCCAGAAGGTACAGAAGCTTGAACGCACGCACCACCAGACTCAGAAGCAACTTCTTCCCCTCTGTTATCAGGCTTCTAAACGGTCCCTCGATAAGGAAGGGGACTGTAAAAATGCATCTCTACCCCATTGCGGACATTGGACTTTGTTTATGGAACTGATGTGCTGCACTGCTGAGAACTATATTCTGCACTCTGTATCTTCCACATTGCTCTACCTATTATACTTGGGTTTCACTTGATTGTATTTATGTACATATATATGATCTGCTTAGATAGCATGAAGAACATTTCATTGTACCTTGGTGCACATGACAATACTAAACCTAAACCTCAACCTTATCTGACATAAGTTTGGGAGTTGCACAAACCCCAACCTAATTGATAGTTTTGCTGTTGTGCTTGGAGTTTTTAAACTGGTAGTTCTACAGAAACATTGTGGTAGGAAGTGGCCAACTTGGGCAGATAGTGAGGATTATGTGGGCAGGCACAAGAATGAGCAGCCCTTTTCTCTAAAGTTGGATTTGAGATGGTGATGTCAGAGATGGACTCCATGCTGACACAATTAGGGTGATAAGACAGCACCTTACTCAACAAAATATTTAGTGCCAGCTGATTAATGCTGAGAAATTTAGTCCAGTGTTGCATCTGATCTGTGTGCAGCCACATCTTCTGCAGTGGGTTCCCCAAAATGATGCAAATAATGTTTGCCTACATTAATCTACAGTATATACTTCTGTTCGTGCTAGCTTTTCTCTTTACAGTCCACACTGTTTCTCTGCCACATATCCAGAATCCAATATAACAGCAGCAAAATGTGGTGGGCTGAGTGTTCAACTGTACAGGTTTACTGTGAACATTGAAGAATGTAGACCATAATAACAATGTTTACCACAAGGGTAGGGCTCTGGGGATTGTTATTGAGCAGAGGGTTCTAGGAGAGCAGATACAAAGTTCCATGAAAGTGGATTCAGGTAGCTAAGGTGGTCAAAAAGGCTTTTAGCACATTGGCCTTCATCAGTCAGAGTATTTTGTATGGAAGTTGGGAGGTCATGCTGCAGTTATATAAGACATTAGCGAGGCTGCATTGAGAGTATTGTGTTCAGTTCTGGCCATCATGTTATAGGAAAGATATTGTCAAGCTGGAAAGGGTGCAGAGAAGATTTACAAGGATGTTAACAGGACTCAAGGGCCTGAGGTATAGAGAAAGGTTGTGCAGGCTAGGTCTCTATTTCATTTCGGAGTCACGTGAGTGACTTCGTGAAGAGCCCGCCGGCGCGCATGCTCGACATATCGTCGTAACGCGTTGCTGCGACGGCTGGCGGTGGAGCGCGCTCCTCGCCAGCCCTTCATAAGGGGCCACGGAGGTGAGTATTCCACCTTTAGTTGGTGGTCCTTGTTGTCTGATTATGTCTTGCAGCAAGGACATGGATGGGAGTTCGAAGGGCCGGAGGACGTCAGGACGAGTTCGCCGGTCAACAGTTCCGGGGCCTTTACCATCGGCAGTACCTGCAGCGCAGGCCGGGACTCAGGCGGAGATGTGGGTAAGCCCTGTGTTCACAGGTCCAGATCCGCCAGCACACCACAGCTCGGAGGAGTTCGACGAGGAGGAGTGTGGTGTGCCGCCAGAGCAGGGGGACCCTGCCATGGCAGTCAGGTTGTCAGCGGGCTCGCTGGCGACCTCGAGCAGGGCGCATGCCGTTGCACGGCCTGTTCCACTCAGCCCTCCGAGAAGGGGGAGGGGAGGAGCCCAGAAGCCTAACCCTGTTAGGGCTAAGGCATTGCCTGTCGCGGAGGAGCGGTCAGGTTCCAGGGCGAGACCCGGGGCGGCTGTGAGGTCCAGCCGGCACACCCCGACTCTCGACGCCGGGACGGGTCGGTTGAGTCGGGTCTCGTCGCGGTCGCCGAGCCCCCCATGGATGGGTGGGCGGCACCATGCGTCGGCAACGTCCACGATGTGGGCAGCCGGCAAGACTGCGCGGGCCCCAGGCAGCCATGCTTCGGCTGGTGCCGACACCTCGCCGCATGTGCCCTTAGTGGCAGCGGCTTCAGCTCTCGCTAAACGGAGGCGATTGAACACGCCCGCGCAGGAATCGCGCAGTTTCGCCTCGGCGGCTGTTAGCGACAACTACCGGCACCGGCAGGGCCTCGACGAGGTGCGGGCCGATGACAGGAGCCCGGTTTTCTTTTCAGAGCCGGAGGACTCCGACCACCTGAGTGTTCAGGGTGAAGGGCGTATTGACCGTATGGAGCGGCTGCTGGAGCTCCTGCTTCAACGTCAACAACAGCAGGGCAGCAACAGGCACAGGGCGTCTTCACCAACATCTACTATCAGCCTGGAGCAGCACGAGGAGGAGGTTCTGGTGGATCCCGTACCACCTCCGGTGGAGGTGCCAGCGGAGGAACTTTTGGATGTGGCGACCAAATTCGCGGCCCCACATACGGCTGGTCTTCCTCTCAATTCAAAGCTGGCAGCCACAGTGGATTTTCTTAATAATCAGGTGCTGCAGGAAGAAGTCCTCATCCAGGCTATGAGCCGTCACAAGGCTCCATCAAACTGCAACTCCCTCAACGTGCCTGTGGTCAATACGCCAATATGGGGCAACATCAGTGCGGCTATCCGTCAACAAGAGCTACAATTGCAGCGGATCCTGAAACTCCTCACGGCCGGTATTACCGCCTTTGCGCGGTCGGTGGACGAGGACGAGCTGAATTTGGACCAGGAAGATGCTCTGGCCTTACTGTGCGCGACCCAGCACGAAATCAACGGGTTTCGCAAAAACAGCATCCGCCCAGCACTCAACCCGAAGTTTGCAGGATTGTGCAAACCACCGCCGCCGCCGCCGCCCCGTCAGCTCTTTGGTGAGGACCTCTCGAAGAGAGTCAAAGAGCTTGACGAACAAGCCAGAACGGTGGGGATCATGCGCTCTAAGAGTGCCCCCACACCGTCCGGCTCAAAAGCTCCATACATTCGCTCACGAGGGTCGGCCAGTGCCTCGACGAGGACTCACCCTCTAGCTCCACAACGACAACAACACCAGAACCAGCACCAAGGGTCTTTTTTAGGACAGGGTCGGCAGAGACCTTTTTGGAAATCGAAGACGCCGCGCCCTCAAGCCAACCCAGCACCTCCACGGCCACCCACACGTGTCAAGGACCGCCGGTAACCACGGAGGTGAGGGGGCCTGGTTCTCTCTTTTCTCTCTGTTTAACTTCCCATGTTGGTGGTCGTTTACGGTTGTTTTTGGATGCATGGGGTAATTTTACTGGTGATGAGTATGTGTTGCGGAATATTCAGGGGCATAAAATTGAGTTTATTAATGGCGACATTCCTCCAACCCAGCACATGCCTGGTCGTACGTTCAAATTGTCTGCTGCAGAACAGGCAGCAGGTTACAAGGAAATTTTAAGTTTGGAACAGAAGGGTGTGATTGAGAAAACAGTGCATGAGCCAATTGAATTTGTTTCGAACATATTTACTAGACCTAAGAAGGATGGAGGCTGTCGTGTCATTATTGATCTAACCCGTTTGAATACGTTTGTAACATATACTCATTTTAAAATGGATACGTTTGAAACAGCCAAATCATTGATTTCTCATGGCTGCTTTATGGCATGCATTGATTTGAGGGATGCATATTATTCAGTATCCATCCAGAAAGATGATAGAAGGTTTTTGAAATTTATCTGGATGGGGCAACTTTGGCAGTATAAGGCTTTGCCTAATGGGCTTACTACAGCCCCTAGATTGTTCACTAAATTGGTGAAGCCAATCATGGCTTATTTGAGACAACGACATCATATAGTTATGGCCTATTTAGATGATGTCTTTATTGTGGGCCACACCCTGCAATTGGCTGAACAGGGTGTTGCAGCTGCTGTCAATATATTTCAACAATTAGGATTCATTGTCCATCCAGAGAAATCAAAGTTCTGCCCTACCCAGGTAATTAATTACCTAGGGTTCACGGTGAACTCAATGAGCATGAGGATAACTATACCAATTAACAAAATTGAGGAAGTCACTAAGGTGTGCAGAGATTTAATTGGCACCAATATACCATCGATTCGGCATACAGCCACAGTAATTGGCAAGTTAGTGGCTTTGTTTCCGGCAGCACGATATGGACCTTTGCATTATCAGAATTTGCAAAGAGCTAAAATTACTGCGTTAAAATGGAACGCTGGTCATTACGATCGATCTATGCAGCTGCCGTCCGAAGCGATAACTGAGTTGCAATGGTGGGTGTGTCACATTAGCAACTCATTTAAGCCTGTCAGGGAGGCTAATCCGGTGGTATATTTACAGACTGATGCAAGCTCCAATGGCTGGGGAGCTACTGATAATTGCTCTAGTGGTGGGGGTAGATGGGACACCCTTGAGGCATCGATGTTGTTGACTCAAGGGATTAACTATTTGGAGTTGCTGGCAGCATTCCACGGACTTCGTGCATATTGTTCCAAGCTTGTTGGAGCACACGTCCGTCTCCAAATAGACAACACCACAGCTGTGGCATATTTAAACCATATGGGTGGTACCAGGTCAGTTTCGTGTGACAAATTGGCTAACTCAATTTGGCTCTGGTGTATTCAAAGAGACATTTGGATTTCAGCTACCTATTTGCCAGGTGAGCTTAATACTGTGGCGGACACCAGGTCACGCAAATTTAATGACAACATTGAATGGATGTTGCATCCTGAGATTTTTGCTAAAGTCACAGCCAAATTTGGTAAACCGGACATTGACCTTTTTGCGTCACGGTTGAACCATCAGGTACCAGCCTACGTTTCATGGGAACCAGATCCTGGGGCAATAGCGCTAGATGCATTCTCGCTGGACTGGGGGAATTGGGTTTTCTATGCCTTCCCTCCGTTTTGCCTCATCAGTCGGGTATTGCGAAAGATTCAGGCAGATGCTGCCAAGGGCATCCTTATTATACCCGACTGGCCCACACAGCCTTGGTATCCGGTGGTCTTTGACATGCTCAACGAACCTTGGGTCCTTTTGAAGGGTTGCCCACAATTGGTTACTCACCCTGTGTCAGGGGAGCCACATCCCTGCCATGGCTATTTAAATTTGTTGGCTTGCAGGTTCTGAACAGGCCGTTAGTCCAATACGGCCTCTCGGCTCGGACCATGGATACCATCGGGGCGTCGTGTCGAGAGTCCACAAGGCGAAGATACCGCTCGCATATTAAGAAGTGGGAAGCCTACTGCAGCCGCTCTCGCATCACGTACGATGACGTGACAATAACCGACGTCCTGGAATTCCTCGCGGGGTTGCACCATGATGAACACTTAAGTTACAGTGCCATCAACAGCGCCAGAAGTGCGCTATCATTCTACCTCAAGATTGGGGTAGGATCCAACAGGCTAGTGTCCAGACTCATGCGGGGTATATTCAATATGAATCCGCCTACACCACGCTATAATATCACCTGGGATGTCAGGGTCGTATTAACCCTGCTCAGGACGTGGTCTCCCATGGAAGGGCTCCAACTGGACCAACTCACCATGAAGCTGGTGATGTTACTAGCGCTGACTTCAGCTCAGAGGGTACAGACACTACACAAACTGCGTGTCGACAGAATGACATCTACCCCTACAGAAGTAGTCTTTTTCGTTGACGAGCTACTAAAGCAGCATAGACCTGGGTGCACAGGGCTGCAGCTGAAGTTCCCGGCATACCCCGCAGATGCTAGGCTATGTTTAGCCTCACATATCCGCCACTATGTCAAGGTGACGGCACGCATCAGAGGAATGGAGAGATACCTGCTTGTCACTCATAAGAGACCTCATCATCGAGTGACAGTCCAGACGATATCCAGGTGGCTTCGAGTCGTCTTGGGTAAGTCAGGTATCGACACTAATGTGTTCAAGTCTCATTCCACCAGGGCTGCATCGACGTCAGCGGCGAGGGTCATGGAGGTGCCCATGGACCAAATTCTCGCCACAGCAGGATGGGCGAATGAAGCTGTGTTCCAGCGTTTTTATAACAAGCCTGTTGCTGCTCCTCTACAGTTCGCAGAAGCCGTGCTGAATGCAGGTCAAGAACGTGGAGATGTCCCCGCATGAGGGGTTTTTGATTTGTTATTAATAAATATGCTTTTGTTTTGCAGTATGAGCTATTGAGCCAGTTTGTTCCTCCCATCCATCCCTGGTAGTGGTGTGTCAGCATGGACGTGGTCCAGGGCGTGTAATCACAGAAGCTTTGAAGTCTTCACGAAGTCACTCACGTGACTCCGAAATGAAATAGTAAGATTGAACGAGAACTTACCAGTTCGAAGGTTGATCTTTATTTCATGAGGAGTCGAAGTGAGGGATTTCGTGCCCTCCTCGCCCAACCCTCAATCACCTTCATCTGGTAATCTTAGTCAATTCAATCATACTATGCGAAGTCATTTCTATTGTTGGTTCTGTGATTCCACGCCGCTACTTTGAAGTATGTCGAGCATGCGCGCCGGCGGGCTCTTCACGAAATCCCTCACTTCGACTCCTCATGAAATAAAGATCAACCTTCGAACTGGTAAGTTCTCGTTCAATCTTACTATTCTCTAGTGTTGGAGGATGAAGGGGTGATCTTATAGAGGTATAACAAATCCTGAGGGGGAATAGCTCGGGTAAACACACAGAATCACTTGCCCAGAGTAGGTGAATCGAGAATATGAGGACATAGGTTTAAGGTGAGGGTGGGAAACATTTAATAGGAGCTTGAGAGGTAATCATTTTACACAAAGGGTGATGGGTGTATGGAACGAGCTGCTGGAGGAAGTAGTTGAGGCAGGTACTTTTGCAACGTTTAAGAAACATTCAGACAGGTACATGGATAGGACAGATTTAGAGGGATATGGGTCAAACACTGGCAGGTGGAACTAGTGTAGATAGGACATATTTGTCGGTGTGGGCAAGTTCAGCCAAAGGGACCTGTTTCCACACTGCATGGCTCTCTTACACTAAGCGGTGTGGACTGAAAAGCCACATTTTACATTCTGTTTTAGTCTGTCTTCAATCACATAATGCATAAGAAATATTCAAAGCTCATTCAAATGACTAGGCCCAAATCGCTACTCTAGAATTTAATCTGACTTTTTTTGCGTGCCTGATATACCCAATGGCATGGTGACATAGCAGTAGAGCTACTGCCTTACAGAGCCTTACAGAGCCACAGACCCGGGTTCGATCCTGACAACGGGTGCTTATCAGTACAAAGTTTGTACGTTATACCTGTGACCTGCGTGGGTTTTCTCCGAGATCTTCGGTTTCTTCCAACACTTGAAAGACGTACAAGTTTGTAGGCTAATTGGCTTGGTATAAATGTAAATTGTCCCTAATGTGTGCAGGATAGTGTTACTGTGCAGGGATCACTGGTTAGTGCAGACTCGGTCAGCCGAAGGGCCTCTTTCCGCGCTGTATTTCCAAACTAAAGTAAACTAAACTAATATTCAGATTATACTCTCAGTTTAATAAAAGTTATTTGGAAATGCAGTTTTAATGGCAATCCCTTGTAAATGCAATGGTCATGTTTTATTTAACTGGTTCAGTTCTTGAAATGCAGTGTTTAAAGCAGCTCAATCGGTTGTTTATAAATCGCTCCTAAATTGAGTTGGTGTTGTCTTTCCAAAGGTTAGTAATCCCACAGAATCCTGCATTAAAAGACAAATGGCTCCAAAGAAACCGTCCTATATTCTTCTTCGTGTAGAAGGAGTGGTGTAGACAGCAGTGATAAACAGTCCTCGGAGACCACAAACATTCCAGACTCACTATTAATGTCTGGATATGCATTCTTGGTAAAGCCCTGAAGGGACTTTGGAGAATTCAGCTATGGTAAAATAAAATGGTCAGTGAAAACAGGATAATTGATGCAAGCTAATAAAGGATAATAGGTCTTGTGACCCATTTGTGCCTGGTTAGTGTGTTGTGCAATGTGAGGTCAAAAGTATTTATTTAAAGTGGAGCTTCAATTTCCTCTTGCATCCCCCTCACTCACTGCCCCACCCCCTTCAAAAAGTATCTTTGCAGCAGAAAGTGATAAACAGTTCCTCTGACGTTGATCGGCTGACCAGCAGAGAGCTTATTATTTCTTTCCCCCCCCCCCCCCCCCCCCCCCCGGCTCCCATTGCCTCATCCTCTTTGGATGGGGGTTGCTCCATTTGATAGCTTGTTATCTATATAATCCCCAAATACGCTGATCGTTTCTGCCTCCACCTCTCCTTCAGGCAGCGATTTACAGACAGATCCACCCCCACCCCCACCCCTAACCCCATCCTTGCCCCTCTTCCTTCCCCTCCACTTTTCCAAAATTATACATACAGCTTTTGGGTCAAAAAAAGAAAGAGTCAGGAGTGTTTCACTGTCATCTGTACCTAAACAGAACAATGAAATTCTTACTAGCAGCAGCACAGCAGGTTTGTAAACATTGTGCTTAAAAGATAATATAATCAACATACAAATAAAAAATCCAATATAGTGCAAAACAAAAACAAAGCCAAAGTCCTTGATCAAGGCAGTTTGTAGTTGGAATTCATCGTGTTCAATAACTTGATGGTTGTTGGGAAGAAGCTGTTCCTCAACCTGGATGTTACAGTTTTCAGACACCTATACCTTCATCCCAATGTCAGGAGTTAAATGAGAGCGCGGCCAGGATGGTTTAGATCAGGCGTGGGGAACCTTTTCATGGTGGAAGGCTGCATTAAGTTAGCTGTAATCTAATAAGGCTGCATCCAAGAAACATCTTATTAGATATACTTCAAAATGTACATTATTTTGTTAAAATAGCCCTCATGTCTTACTAATGTTTTAATTGTGGCCGTCAGTCGGGGAGGATTATTTAGTTGAATCTGCTTTTACTCTTTCGTATTTTAAATACGTTAATTTTAAGATTAAAATAAAAATAATAAAAGATGAACAAAAACATATTAATAATAATAAAAAGATTTGTTCCACAAAATTTGGATTAATTCCAAAGGCCCACTTAATGGCTTAGAAGGCCGCATGCGGCCTTAATGCCGCAGGTTCCCCCCCCCCCCCCCGGTTTAGATCCTTGATAATGCTGGCCACCCTTTTCAGACAGCCCCTCCTATAGGTCCTTTCGATGGTGGGGAGGTCAGTACCCGCGATGGGGCGCGTAATGTCCACCACCTTTGGCGATCCCCTTTGTTCCTGGGTGTTCGAGTTGCTGAACCAGGCCGTGATGCAGCCAGACAATATGCTCTCTACTGTACACCTATAGAAATATTATCTCCTCTCCAATGTTTCTGTCAATTATCCCAATTCTATGCTCCCTGATTATTTTCCTCCCTTCAAGAGGATATTCCTACTGGTAATGGAGCAGAATGAAGTCTACAAAGGTAAGATGGTGCGAAAGTTATAAAGTGGAGAAATAGCAATGTTCAGTTCCTATTGCGGTCTTACAGGAAAACTGTATCTATTAAAATGGCGCCATGTCTAGTTGTTGGAGCATTTATCCCCATAGACTCTGAGCTCTTGTCATGGTTTACAGCAAAGATTTCCCTATATGTTTTTATTTATCTGAGGCAATCAATCCTCCGGCAGAAAGTGATAGAATGTGGGTGGCACAGTGATGCAACTGCTGGAGCTACACACCAGTAGAGACCTGGGTTCAATCCTGACCTCGGGTGCTGTCTGTGCAGAGTTTGCATGTTCTCCCTGTGAACACGTGGGTTTCCTCCGGGTCCTCCAGTTACCTCCCCCATTCCAAAGATGTGCGGGTTTGCGTCTGCAAATTGCCCCTAGTGTCCAAGTGAGATAACATTGGACTAGTGTGAACGAGTATAGATGCATAGTGCTGGAGTAACTCACCGGGTCACGTAGCATCTCTAGAGAAAAAGGATGGATGGCGAAACATCACCCATCCTTTTTCTCCATAGCTGCTGCCTGATCCGTTGACTTACTCCAATACTTTGTGTCTATCTATAAGTGGGTGTCTATCTACAAGTGATAGGTAGATACAGGTATGGGAGGTTTCATTGGCAAATAGGTGGAATAAAGGGGCTGTCCCACTGCGGCAACCTAATCGCGAGTTAAGAAGAGTGTCTTCGACCTTCAAGCTCGAGGGCACTCGCCTGGAAAACCTCGAGCTGGATCGACCGTCAGCATTGAAGCCGCAAACTGGTTTGACCGACCGCGCACACACACAAACACACACACAAACACATTGCAAAGGTGGAGGCCAGGGAAAGCGGGGGAGCGCTGTCTGAAATTCAGATCTGAGATGAAGAGGAAGGTAAAAGACGGCTGCACAGTGTACAGTAAGTCCTTTAGAGAGTGCAGAGCAGGGGGGGGGGGGGGGAGAGAAGGGGAGCGAGGGGGAGAGAAGAAGAGAGAAGGGGAGAGAAGGGGGGGAGAAGGAGTGGAGACACTTTTAAGAAGTATAGTAAAGTTTAGCGGGCATTTTACCTACCAGTCGGTTTTCCTTGTTCCTGAAAACTCCAATGAGCCAATCTAAATGCCCAGTCAGCGAAGGAGATTGCCTACGGCTGCCCTCGACTGCCTGTAACTAAATAGCGACCCCACTCCACTGCACTAAGAGTAAAAAAGAACCATGCCGACCACATGCTGAAACATTTTTTGCGACCTAGCTGAGGCCGCGAGTATGCAGGAACTTCCCTCGAAAATGAAGGAGAATTCCAGTGACCTCCCAGGACCACGTATCGAGTTTGAGTCGAGGGCAAACTCTTCTAAACTCGCAGATTAGGTTGCCGCAGTGGGACAGCCCCTTAAGTGACAAAAGGGACGAAGGGGTGTCAGAGGAGAGAAGAGGAGTGAAATGTAAATCCAGAGAGAGGGATATGGAATCACAGAGTCATATAGCCCTTTGGCCCAACTTGCCCACTCCTAACTAAGATGTCCTATGTATGCTAATCCCATCTGAACTCTGTTCCTCTCCCCACAGATGCTGCCCAGCCTGTTCAATGTCGCCCGCACATTCTGTTCTTATTTCACATTTCCAGGTTCAAGAGTTTGTTTCACTTCCAGTGGTCGATAAACGATTCTGTTCGGAATCACGACCTAAGCATAAGATGGACTGGTCTCTGTAAATTGCCCCTAGTATGTAGGGAGTGGATGCAAACATGGGATAGCATAGAACTTGGGTGAACGGGTGATGGTCAGTATGGGCTCGGTAGGCTGAAGGACCTGCTTCCATACTTCATCTCTAAACTAAAAGATCGCTAACCAAACTACCTCCTGGTCACCTGACAACCCAGCGGTATGAATATTGATTCCTCTAATTTCTAGTAACCCGAGCTTTCTTTCTCTCTCTCTCTCTCTCTCTCTCTCTCTCTCTCTCTCTCTCTCTCTCTCTCTCTCTCTCTCTCTCTCTCTGTCCCTCCCCCACCCTAGCTGTCCTACTAATTTCACTGCCCTGTTGAGTTTCACTGTATGTATCACTCGTTATTACATCTTCCACAGCCAACAATAGTCCATTGTAGGCTCCACCTTTCCTTGACCATTGTTGCTGACGTTGATTTGTTCTTTTCATACTTTTCATTCATTTGTACCTTTCCACACCTCTAGTTTCCCTCTGCCCTGACTCTCAGTCTGAAGAAGGGTCTTGACCCGACCCCTCACCTACACCTTTTCCACAGAGATGCCCCCTGACCCGCTGAGTTACTCCAGCATTTTGTGTCTCTGTTCTGTGTAAGCCAGCATCTGCAGTTCTTTTGTACATATAGTGAATTAATTACACCCTATATGGGCTTCCCGTGGCATTCTGGAAGTAAACGCGGTACATTTGGAAGAGGAAGGGATTCGCTCAACCATTCCCTGCTCCTGTGGAAGAACCAGACCCAGTATGTTTGGGGCAGGTGGTAGCAGGCCCTGTAAGTCATGTGGTTAGCTGGTATAATAATGATGCTAACAAGCAGATTTTCTCACATTTTGGCAAAACAAGCTCATTATTTTACTGGAACAGGAATTGAGCCATAAGAAGACCTTTCAGTCAGAATCTCTGAATCAGCCATATCAAAAATCAAGAGACAAGAGTTTAATTGCCATATGTACCGGGATCGGAACAATGAAACACTTATTGTACTTGCTGCAACTTTACTGGCAGATAAAATGTGATAACTCAACGAATAAATATACATCAGCTACTCAAGGTAAACCAGACAATGGTAGTTGAAGATTCAAGTGTCATGAGCGTTTTATTGCCATATGTCCCAAACATACAATGAAATTCCTACTTGCACAATAGACTATGTAAACATTTTAAACCTATACTATATTATAATTCACAAGTTCACAAGTTATAGAAGTAGAATTAGGCCATTCGGCCCATCACGTCTACTCCACCATTTAATCATGACTGTTCACTGCCTCCTAAACCCATTTTCCTCCCTTCTTCCCATAACCCTTGACACCCATTCTAATCAATAATTTGTCTATCTCTGTCTTAAAAATATCCACTGACTTGGCCTCCACAGCCCTCTGTGGCAATGAGCTCCATATAACAATCCTGAGTTAGATATAGCTCTGAGGGATAACAAAATCAAGGGATATGGGGAGAAAGCAGGAACGAGGTACTGATTTTGGATGATCAGCCATGATCATATTGAATGGTGGTGCTGGCTCAAAATGCCAAATTGCCTACTCCTGCAGCTATTTTCTATGTTTCTATGTTTACCCTCTGACTAACGAAGTTCCTTCTCACCTCCTTTCTAAAATAGCGCCCTTTAATTCTACTTTCCAGCGTTTTGGTCCATAGCTTTGCAGGGTCATGGCACTTCAAGTGCACAATGCGATGTACTGCGGTGAGATTTTCTGAATCCCAAACCATAATACTTCCCTAATCTGATCCCCCCTCGCTTATTTATGGCCCTAAAGACACATTGCCCTCCAAAATTGCTGCCTGGTCACCTCAGTTCCTCTAGCTTGTGTTTTATGCTCTTAATGATGTCCTTGGTCAACCTGTATCTTTGTATTTACGAGCGGCACGGCACATGGCGACACCGTGGCACAGCGGTAGAGCTGCTGCCTCACAGCGCCAGTGACCCGGGTTGGATTCTGACTGCGGGTGCTGTCTGTACGGAGTTTGTGCATTCTCTCTGTGATCATGTGATTTTCTCCGGGTGCTCCAGTTTCCTCCATCCTCTGAAGATGTACAGGTTTGTAGGTTAATTGGCTTTGGTAATGATTGTAAATTGTCCCCGGGGGGGGGACAGTGGGACAGTGGGGATACATGCCCCCCCCATCCATGTTTTGAAAGGTGGGGGACAATCCCCCCCCCCCATGTTTTGTAATCCCGTTTTTGAGATTTGGTGAAAAAAAAATCTATAAAAAATCTCCGCTTTCCACGAGATGGTGGGGGTGGGACTGATGATCGAGGGCGCCGATTGGACAAGGGAGACGTCGGTCAACGGGCAAGGGGGGGGCGGGGCATGATGAGTCAGCGTGATGATTGGAGGAGGGAGGTGTCGGTCAGAGGCGGAAGTAGGGTGGTGGGACTAAGGATAGAGCGCGGTAATTGGAGGAGGGAGATGTCCTGGTGGAGCAAAGATCATAGAGCGGAGCTAGAATCGGCCCGTTTGCGGGGCCTTTCATCGCCCAGCCTGGCGTGGCTTAAAGTCGGCTGCTGGATCTTCCATCGCCCCGCGGTCAAATTGCTGTGTCGAGGTGATCGAGGATCCCGATGTTGAAGCCCCCGCCGGGCGATGAAAGATCCCGCGGCCGATTTTAAGCCGCGCCACGCGATGAAAGGCCCCGCGAACGGGCCAATTGAAGCCCCACGATTCGGGGCGGACGAAGCTGTTGTTGCTGGAGTTTGGAGTCGGTCACGAACCAGGTCAGCTCCTGATGTTACCATCCACAGGGCCCACGGCCGAAGCCTCACGTGTGTGTGCGCATGCACGCGCGGCCACCAAATAAATGGGTCCCTCCCATGTTTTTATTGCGATTTACACCCCTGGTCCCCAGTATGTAGGATAGTGCTGGTGTATGGGGATCGCTGGTCGGCGCGGACCCAGTGGGCTGAAGGGCCTGTTTCTGTGCTGTTTCTCTATACTATTGTAAACTAATTAATGTACCTGAGTCAAGCCTGTTTTGTAAAATGACAGGCAAGTACCCATCATTCTGATTGTCTTGTGGCATCTCTTCATTGTTAAAATAGAACTATCACAACAGTAATTTGTTCTATCAAGATCCCACTGTGTAAATGTCAAAAAACTATTTCAAGGCATTATCCACAATAATCCAGTACGTAGGAAACCATCTGACATGTGCCACAATGTTTACGACTCAACCTCTCCCAGCTCTGACCTCAGACAAATCCCATCATCTGCTTAATTTTAGTCAGGGAGTAAGGATCAGGGAAGAAAAATCTCTGGTGCAGACAACAGACTGAGTCGGCTGGCTCTGACAAGATTGAGGTGTTAGCAAAGATTTTTAAATGAGGCTCAGTTTCGTAATGTAAATGACTACCACTGAGTTGATGATTACACTCCGAGGGATTGAAAGTAAAGTTCAGTTTAGAGATACACTACGGACACATGTATTAACATATTGTTAAAGGCATATCCCTGCCATTCAGTGCACAGTCCCGCTTGTCCATTTAATATTCTGATTCAGACTTTAGATTTTAGAATTTAGAGATACAGCACGAAAACAGGCCCTTCGGCCCACCAAGTCCACGCCGACCAGCGATCACCACGTACACTAGCACTATCCTACACACTAGGGACAATTTGCCATTTTACTAAAGCCTATTGACCTACAAACCTGTACGTCTTTGGAGTGTGGGAGGAAGCCGGAGCACCCGGAGGAACCCCACGCAGTTACAGGGAGAATGTACAAACTCCGAACAGACAGTACCCGTAGTCAAAATTGAATCTGGGTCTCTGGCGCTGTAAGGCAGAAACTCTACCGCTGCCTCACTGTGCCACCCCAAATTAAATGCATTGATGATCAAGATGCATGAACTGGAGGTGATTAGGACTTATGGAGTTGGAGTAAACTGCATAGCCATGGGAATAATTGAAGAATGTGAACATGAGACGGAATAACCTTGAGGCTTCATATAAGGAATACTCTGGAAAGTTAGGAGAGTGTCAATTCTCAATCAAGCCTCGTGATTGAAGTGCTCAAGTGACTGAGATTAAATTAATGCACATAATTTATATGTACCTATTCTCTACTGCATTTGTTCTAGAAATATTTAGTTAGCTTAGTTAGAGATCTAGAGCGGAAACAAGCCCTCGGCCTACCGAGTCTGTGGCGACCAGCGATCCCCGTACTCTAACGCTATCCTACACACACTAGGGACAGTTTACAATTATATCAAGCCATTAATCTACCAAACTGTACGTCTTTGGATTGTGGGAGGAAACCGAAGAGCCCGGAGAAAATCCCCCGATGTCACAGGGAGACATGGATTCATTGGAGGTGGTCTTGGGTTGGATTCATGAGAGGTGGTCTTTGATGCGTGGATGCTCCTCAAACTGCGGAGCATCCTGAACAATACAGCTCACTCCCTCCATGACACACTGGTCAACCTGAGGAGCACCTTCAGCAACAGACTGGTTGCACCAAGACACAGGACAGAATACCACAGGCGACCCTTCTTCCCTGTGACTATCAAAGTGTACAACTCCCCCCCCCCCCCCCCTTCTGTCGTGGGGTAGACTGACTCCCCTCCCCTCCCCTCCCCTCCCCTCCCCTCCCCTCCCCTCCCCCCCTCCTCACATCCTAAATCTTTGTACATCCCCAAAGCCTTTTCACTTGTCACTTTAATTTCATGCTTCATGTATTTTGTGTTTTTTTTATGACTGCTGGCATATTAATTTCCCTCCTGGGATAAATAAAGTTCTATCGTATTGTATCGTATCGTATCGTATTGTATCGTAGAATGTACAAACTCTGTACAGACAAGCACCCGTAGTTAGGATCAAACCCGGGTCACTGGCGCTGTAAGGCAGCAACTCTACTGTTGCACCACCATGCTGCCGTACATTGCTTTTTTTGGGAGAAAATAGTGTCGATGTTCTTCCCTACTCTTTACACGGACTCCATTTTAAAAGTTGAGCAAAACACAAAGTGCTGGAGAACCTCAGCGGGTTGGGCAGCAGCTGAGGAGGCAATGGACAGATGACGTTTCAGGTCATAACCCTTCTTCAGACTCTTTAGAATGATAGCACTGTCCCCATCGGTGTCTGAAGTCAGGTACCAACTTGAAATATCGCCTGTCCATTCCTTCCACAGATGGTGACTGACCCGCTGAGTTCCTCCAGCACTTTGCTTTTGGCTCAATATACCAGCATCTGCGGTGTCCTCTGACTCCATTATAAAAGTTAATTTTAGTTTAGTTTAGTTTAGCGCAGAAACAGACCAACGGGGTCCGCGCCGACCAGCAATCCCCACGTATTAACGCTGTCCTGCACACACGAGGGACAATTTTTACATTTACCCAGCCAATTAATCTACAAACATCTTTGGAGTGTGGGAGGAAACCGAAGATCTCAGAGAAAACCCACGCAGGTCACTGGGAGAACGTACAAACTCCGTACTTTGGGATCAAACCCGGGGCATTCGCTGTAAGGCAGCAACTCTACCGCTGCGCCGTGCCGCCCCTCATTGACTTTGTCTGCTGTACAATACACTGTTGAGTCATATGTTGCAGCCCACCTTCAACATATTAGTTGATGCTGTGCGATAACAACACTGAAATATTTAAAACGAGAGGAAAGACTAGCTTTAATTTCAGACTATTTTAATTTCCCTGCTGATGTGTCTGGCTTCAAACATGTCTCTGGATCATCGCCTCAAAACCTGACCTCCTGAGACCTAAAAGGACACAAAGAGCTGGATTAACTCGGCGGGGGCAGGTAGCATTTCTTGTGAACATGGATAGGCAATGTTTTGTACCGGGGCCCTTCTTCAGATATAAAACGCGTGATTACTAAATAGGAACTAGTGTTTCCCTGAGCATATTGTAATTGGGCAAACGAGTCCTTGTGCTAGTTTCTATACAAGTAACAGTTCTGATAATATATGCATCCGTCTGCAGCGTCTTCCTCTCTCCTCTCTGTGTTCTCCGAGCTCCAATATCCTTCTCTTTACTGGCAAACACAATAATTACCAATCACTGCTCTGCATGCTTTGCAAGCACCGAGCAAGTCTGTGCATGTTTTGAAAAAGCTTTTGTCGTAAGACTGGGCAAGTTTTAAATCCTTTGCTCCCTAGCTTTATCCATCGTGTTGCCATTCAATCTTTAGGTTTCTGTTTGTTTCTACGC
Source organism: Raja brachyura (assembly GCA_963514005.1). The sequence continues at coordinate 31,237,852 of OY740802.1, forward strand.
CGCTGAATCCTGTCATTCGGATGCAAGCACTGAAAGTGCTCTCCCCGGTCACTATCCATGCACTAACCACTACCTACTGATTTCCAGAAGCACTTGGTTGTTCTTCGAACATTATGTTGGTCTGTGTTTAACATAGTCATGACCAAGCACTCCATGTGGAGAGTCTGGAATTATCTAGGCACTTACTTCTCCATGGTTATTGATGCCACTGAAATGTTTGTTGTTATAGTAAGCATTGGGCTGGTTAATGAGGGGCAGTAAATAAGATGCTAGGTGGTCTCTGGGCCGTGTCTCTCAAACCTGATAGCGAGTGGTTAAGTTGATGTATTTGCAAAGTATAAAACCTTATACCCAAAGTTTAAAACCAAACTCAATTCAATCAACGATTTATCCAATGTTTTGGCCTGAGACGGCTCAATGTCTGTGGTATGCAAATCAATGCCATTATCTGTAAAGGTTAGCAGCTTCAACAGGGTGGCAATTCTCTCAATGTCAGCAAGGCAAAGGAGATAGTGATCGACTTCAGGAAGTGAAGCGGTACACATTCCTCAGTTTGCTGGTTTGGGAATTGCTCTGCCCAGGACAAGAAGGCTCTGCAGAGAGTAGTGCGTTCGGCCGAACGCACTATGGGGACTTCTCTCGCCCCTCTGCAGGAACTATACATCAGGAGGTGCAAATCCAGAGCCAATAAGATAATGGGAGACCCCTTCCACCCCTGCAATGGACTGTTCCAGCTCTTACGGTCAGGCAAACGCCTCCGTTGCCATGCTGTGAGAACGGAGAGGATGAGAACCAGAGACCATTCAGACTGTAAACACCTATCTCACCAGGGACTAACTCTACTACAGTTACTGTACCACAATACCGCCCACAATATTTAATATAAAAAAGAACATGTGATTCTGTTTGTAGTTTGTTGGTTGTTTGTTTGTTTTTTCCACAAAGTCTGCAGGCACTGCCACTTTTCATTTCTCTGCACATTCCGTATGTGTATGTGACAAATAAACTTGACTTGACTTGACTTGACTTGACTTGCATTGACGGTGCCGAAGTAGAGATGGTTGAAACCTTCAAATTCCTAGGAGTCAATATCACCAACAACTTCTCCTGGACAACCCATATTGGAGCAATGACCAAGAAAGCACACCAACAACTCTACTTCTTTAGAAGGCCTAGGAAATTTGGCATGTCCCCTAACACTCTCACTAACCTCTACAAATGTACCATAGAATGCATTTTATCTGAAAGCATCACAGCTTGGTTTGGGAACAGCTCCATCCAAGACCGCAATCAATTGCAGCGAATTGTGGACGCAGCCCAGTCCATCACACAAACCAACCTCTCTTCCATTGACTCCATTTATACCTCACGCTGCCTCTGCAAGACCAGCAGCATAATCAAGGAAGATTCACACCCTGGACACCCCCTCTTCTCCCCTCTCCCATCAAGCCAAAGGTATAGAAGAGTGAAAACGCACACCACCAGATTCAGGGATAGTTTCTTCCCAGCTGTTATCAGGCAACTGAATCATCCCACCACAACCAGAGAGTACTGTTGATATACTATCTACCTTTTTGATGATCCTCAGGCTATCCTTGATCGGACTCTGCTGTCTTTACCTTGCACTAAACATTATTCCCCATATCATGTAACTATTCACTATGAATGGATTGATTGTAATCATGCTGACTGGTTAGCTCGCAACAAAAGCATTTCACTGTACCTCGGTACATGTGACAATAAACTAAAATGAAGTAAACTGAAAACTGATGGTGGCGCAGCGGTAGAGTTGCTGCCTTACAGCACCAGAGACCCAGGTTTGATCCCGACTACGGGTGCTGTCTGTACAGAGCTTGTGTGTTCTCACCGTTACCGCGTGGGTTTTCTCCGGGTGCTCCGGTTTACTCCCACACTCCAAAGACGTACAGGTTTGGAGGTTAATTGGTGTTGGGGGGGAAAAATTATAAATTGTCCCTAGTGTGTAGGACAGTGCAAGTGTACGGGGATCACTAGTCGACACGGACCCTGTTTTTACGCTGTATTTCTGAAAAAGAAACTAAACTTATTTGGGATTGCTAAGTGTGCAGAACTGGTGTTGACGTTGGCATTGATTTATTACTGTCATGTGGACCGAGATAGCGACAAAAAATTGTTTGCGTGCTATCCAGACAAATCAGACTATACATGAACCCAATCAAGCCATAAACAAGTGCAACTGGTAGTGAGAAGGGAAAATTACTGGAGCGCAGAAAACAGTGTTGCAGCATTAAAGTGTTACAGTTTGAGAAAAAGTGCAGATAATAAAAATGCAAGGTTCACAATGAGGTAGGTCGGGAGATCAGGACTACACCCTAGTTTGTGGGAGAACCATTCAGTCGTCTGATAGCAGGGATAAAGTTGTTTCCAAATCTGATGGTACATGTTTTCAAGCTTTTGGTTGATCTGCTTGATGGGTGAAAGGAGAAGAGCGAATGACTGGATGAAAATTATATCCTTGATTATGTTAGTTTCTTTACAGAGGCAGCGTGGTGTAAATGGAGTTGATGCGGGGGATGCTGGTTTATTTGATGGATTGGGCTGTATCCACAACTCTCTGCAATTTCTAACGGTCTTGAGCAGAGCAGTAGCCAAACCACACTGCGATGCATCCAGATAGGATACTTTCTACAGTACATCTGTAGAAGTTAGTAAGAGTTATTGGAGACATGCCAACCTCCTTTAGTCTTCTGAGGGACATTAGCTGACATCAGAAAGTTAACAGTGGAAGAACATTCAGTTCGAAGAATGGACCCTCAACATCCCCTCTCAAACACCTCCCCCTCTCTCTACATACTGAGTCAGCTTAGAAATTCTTGAATTTGTTTGAAAGCAGAAGAAACAAAAAATGCTTCAGTGGCAAGTAACCAGGAAGTGCTACAAACACCAAACAGGTCAGTCAGCATCACAGGCTTTAGAGATGATATTTCTTTTGTACAGTCTATTGCAAATAAATATCTTATCTAAAAGGACAGTGTGGGCTAAACCTCAAATATATAATTTTTAAACACAAACTTTTTTCAGCACTACACAATGTAAAACCATAAAGAGAGATAGGGTTTTAGATAAATAGTTGAAATTAACCAGTGCTTTTTATCGACTTGCCTTGTTCCAAGACACTTCATGACAATCCATGTGCAGCCACTGCTCTTGTGGATGACCATCCAAAAGGCAATTTGTGTGCAGCAAACTCCCTCAAATAAAATGTTTTCTTCTTAACCAAGTGACATTGGTTGAGAAAATAATCTTGTCCTCAAATAGTGTTTAGTTTAGTTAAAAATACAGTGCGGAAACTGGCCCTTCGGCCCACCTAGTCCGCACAGATCAGTGATCCCCACACATTAACACCATCCTACACACGCTCAGGGCAATCTACACTTATTCCAAGCCATTTAACCAACAAACCTGTACGCCTTTAGAGCGTGGGAGGAACAGACAATCCTGGAGAAAACCCACATGGTCACGGGTTGGATGTACAAGCTCCGTACAGAGAGCACCCGTAGTCAGGATCAATCCTGGGTCTCTGGGGCTGCAAGCGCTGTAAGGCAGCAAATCTACCGCTGCGCCACCGTGCCTTTCGGATGGATTTACCTGAACGTGTGGCCCTCCATCAGCTCCACTGAGAGAGAGAGAGACATGGTCTGCAGGTTGCTGTTAAGGTTTTGTTTGGCAGCAAGATCTTTCGCAGGGATTCAATTTTTACCTTATTTGAGAAACAAGCCTCAAGGTGCGAGGAAGTGAGTGACGTCGTGATGCAGCTGGTAGAACCATCCCTTCAAAGTGCCAGAGATCTGGCTTTAATCCTGCCCTCAGGAGCTGTCAGTATGGAGATTGCATATTGTTCCTGGGCTATGTACCTCTGATTGATCGATTGATGAATTATACTTTATTATCACATGTGACATGACACAGCGAAATTCTTTGTTTTCAAAAGATTCAAGAGATTCTAGAGACATTTATTGTCACATGCACCAATTGGTACTGAAATTTAGGGTCACCATACAGCCATACGGAAAAAAACAAAACAAAACAAAACAAAACACGATAATATTTTAACATAAACATCGCCTGCACAGCGGAATCAAAGTTTCCCACTGTGAGGGGAGGCCCAAAGTTCAGTCATCCTCCTCTTTGATGTTCTTTAATGTTCACCCGTGGTCGGAGCCTTCCGAGCCCCCCGCAGCCCTTTGCAGTCGCCACTACGGGCGGCCTGATGCTCAGGCCCTCTCGCCGGGATCATGGAACTCCGACATCGGAACGGGAGAATAACCTCAGTGGCTTGGACGTTCCGAGCTGGCCACTTCCTACAGGAGTCCGCGGCTCCTGAAGTCCGCAGGCGGAGATTTACGCTGGTGGCCCTCGTCAAAGGGCCCCAGGGCACCGCGATGTTGAAGTCAGCGATTCCCGCGCTGGAAGCTCATCAAACCACAGCCCCGTGATGTTGTTGCAGCAGGCCCAGCACTCCGGAGCTTCAACGGCGATCCCAGGTGAGGCACCGCTCACTCCGCGATGTACCCAGCGCTGTGCCGCCGGCAGGAAAGGCCGCTCCAATCCAGTTGGTAGGCCGCGGGTAGGGGGGCGAGGACCCAGGAGGCGACTGGGAAACGGTTTGCCCCTTACCCTACCCCCGTCCCCCCATAGAAAAGCTAAAGAAATCTCCTCAACATTCTTTTAAACAAACTAAAAAATAAAAAAAGATGGAAAAAACGGACAGACTGTAGGCAGAGGTAGCCTTTATGCAGCGCCCCTAGTGGCGTACCATACACAGAGTATGCAAAGAGTCGCCACGTATAGGATGCCGATAAAGTTACAAAGTGTTCGATGGAGGTCCAATGGTCGCTCTTTGTTCTATCGGAGGCCCCCATGCCAAGTCCTTCCTTGTTCTCTCAGTGGATGCTCCCACGCCGGCTCCTTCTTTTATCTGAGCAATCGAGTCAACTCCCACATCGTTGTTTACAAAGTGCTGGAGTAACTCAGGCCGCATTTCTGGAAGGCGTGGTTAGGCAACATTTCAAGTTGTAGAACATCTCGTCTGAAGGCTTCCAACCCAAAACGTTACCTATCCATGTCCTCCAGACATACTGCCTAACCCTCTGAATTCTTCCAGCATTTCGTTTTCAATGCAAAATTCCAGCTTTAGACTTTAGGCTTTGAGATATAATGTGGAAGCAGGCCCTTTAGCCCACCGAGTCCATGCCGACCAGCAATCCCCATACATTAGCACTATCCTACACACATTAGGGACAATTTAGAATTTCACCAAGACATGTGTTAATAAAGAACCATTGACCATTGAACTTCATGCCTTTAGTTTTATTTCACTACACTAGTACTATTCTACACACCAGGGACAATTTATAATTAACAGAAACAAATTAATTTACAAACCTGTACATCTTTGGGGTGTGGGAGGAAACCGGAGCACCCGAAGAAAACCGGCACGGTCACAGGGAGAACGTACAAACTGCGTACAGCCAGTACCCGTAGTCAGGATCGAACCCGGGTCTCTGATGCTGTAAGGCAGCAACTCTACCGCTGAGCCATTGTGCCACCCTACCTGTACTCCCATTGTCAATAGGTGATTCCACAAACTTAACTATCTACATTCAAAATGTTGAAGCTGAATAGATAATAATAGCTATTGAAACTGTAGTTAATCAAATATTTGTAGGAGCTGCAGATACTAATTTCCAAAATAAAGACTCAAAGTGCTGGAGTAACTCAGCAGGTCAGGAGTATACATGGTTAGGTGGCATTTTGGATCAAAACCTTTTCCCAGTCTAGTCCATGTTCTCCAGGGATGCTGCCTGACTCACTCAGTTACTCCAGAACTTGGTGTCTTTTTTAAAGTCATACATTGTTGTTTTTATGTGCCATTGAAACTGCAGTTAATTGTTTATTGTTGTCTTTTTGTTTGAAAAAGATGGAACTTAATGTACTTTGAGTAAATCTACTGAGAGCGACCTCAAGAGAACGTCTGGTTCCCTTGACGAATAGAGACTTCTATTTCAAACAACTTCAAGTAGCTTAGTTCACAAGTCACAACTCAATGACTTCCAGAGATAGGGGAGATGGTGATAGAAAGCAAATTAGGGTTGGATGGTATTCATTCCAGCTTTGCAAAAAAAAAAAAGGTTCAATGGTTGTGTGAAATTCTGACATTCTGATACAGTGAAATTCTTTTGCACAGCCCACAAATGCACAGTCGCCGTAATTTGGCATTGTTTACAAAGGAAAAGAAAAGTCTAAAGTCTAACATCTGGCCCACATGTTGGAAGTACTGGAGCGCCCCCAGGTAACCCCAGGTATGTCCCAGGTGGCTGCATGTCTCTCTCCTCGCCCGACCGCCTCTGTGTCCCGGGGGAGAGTGGGGGGCGGGGGGCGGGGGGGTGGGGGGTGAAGTTGTATTCTTTTGGAATTCGGTAAGAAGATCACAAAAGCTGGAGAGGATCTTTAGAACAATGAGATTCTGGCATTCAAAAGCAATGCTTACCTTCAGTTTTATCCTACACACCAGGGATCATTTACAGAAGCCAATTAACCTACAAACCCTCACATCTTTGGAGTGTGGGAGGAAACCGGAGCACCCAGAGAAAACCCACGCTGTCACAGGGGTAACATGCAAACTCCATACTACAGTACCCGCAATCAGGATCAAACATGGGTCTCTGGTGCTGTAAGGAGACAATTCTATTGCCCCAATATTTATAACATATAATTTGTGTGGTTATTTCCATTCTGTTTATTGTCATCTCTATTCTTGTGGGGTGCTGGCTCGAAGGGCCGAATGGCACCTGGACCTATTGTCTATTGTCTATTGTCTATTGTCTCTCAGTGATAGGTGACATTAATAAAATGCATGCTTTATTGTTAAGTGGCCCTGATCGCATTGAAGGATTAACAATTGTAACATAGTCATTGTTGATTTAATTAAGTAATAACTGAAGTTAATAACCGGAAATACCGTGGACATTATATGTTATACCCAATGAAACATATTTAAATTTGAACACAGTAACTTCTAAGTTTGGGATGTAGTGCAATGAGTAGGAAATACTGAAGGTTTGATAAAAGACAGCACTAAGCAGAGAATCCACAAAATAAACTCGGCAAAGTTAGCCAGTTGAGAATGAAGATAATGAAATCCACTTTTATTCATGTTTACCAGCTTGGAAAATAAATTGTTTTCCGAGCAATTTTACCCCAATTGCTGGGTAATTTTCATGTGAGTGACCATAAACAATTTAAAATGCCAGCGCAGGGATTCTGACCCACTCGTTGGAACGTGGATTAGAATCCAGGCTGTGGGGATATAATTGGCAGCATCCTGCAACTCCGATATCTATTTATAACATCTTATGTCTTTTTCTGATAAGTTAAACGTTTTATGACAATATGGAAATAAAGAAAAACAACTTTGCCAATAAAACTGTCATCTAACGACAACATGACGCGGCTGAGAGATCAGCCCGTGAAATGAGAAACAGGTTAACTTCAAACATTACGCATCTACAAAGCTGGTTCCAATGCAAAGTCTTCTGATTAAAATTAGCTCAACGAGAGCAAACCCCTTATTAAACTTTGAAAGAAAAATTGTCAGCATTATCGTAGGTCCTTCTGAGAAAATAAACAAAACACTACCAGACTTCTGACCCTGTCCTGCAATATATCATATCAGCGAGTTGCTAGCATCCTTTATTGGGAACGCTGCCGAATGGACTATGTTTCATTGCAATGCAGCAATGCTTTTCCTTTGTACGTGCTAACCAATTACCATCACGTTGTCTTTGCTGCTAGCTCCAGTTATTAGGGGTTACGGGACTGAGTATGGGCTCGAGCAAGCAGTCCCAGATGGCAGATTATGAAGAAAAGCGGATAAGGTGTAGACGGGATTGTAGATTATTGCCAATTGCTTCAGACATGTTAATTTGCTCGAGTGTCAACAAATATTTCAGCTTAATTGCAAACAGAACAGGGCAAATGTTTAAATGGTCACATTAGGCAGCTGGACTCCCTGGTACCTTTCAAACTGTTAATTATTAACAAAGGGCTGGCTGATTGTTAACACTGAAAATTTAACCAGCCTTTGGAAATCAGCAAGTGGCTGCCCAGAGGGGCCCAAGGCTGGCCGTATAAGTGTATCACTAAATTGGTACCAGTTGCGGTACAAAAGAGGCACAACAGCAGTCTGAGTTGAAAAGAAATAACTGCAACCTTCAACTCTGTTCTGGGTTTCACTGGACCTTGAATCTATTGTAATCCCCTCAATTTCTGGCATTCAGCAACCTTGGTAACCAAAACCTGTTGGCTTCACATTGAAGTAAAATAAAATAAACCACTGGCCACTGTCTGGTCCTAAACAGAGCAGGTCGACCAGTTCTCAATTATTTCTACTAAAAGACACCAAACTATAGGATTCTCATTCTTCATTTCGGACGTTACAGCAGATAATACTAATTTCCTGAAATGGGTGCGTGGAATTCCTGGTCCATTGAAAGATCTGTCAGGCGGGGAGATTGCAGGGCACCTGTGTTATTGAGCAAGCTGAAGTGGGATGGTTGAAGGCCATTGTGGGTATGCTCCCAACTTCCTGCTCCTACCTCACCCCTCTGTAAATGTCATATGTGAGACATGTTTGCCTGGCATCACAGTCAAGTCTAGAAGCCAGAGGATGGAGACTTGAGGGGGTGGGGAGAGGGGAAGTGGGGGGGGAGGGGGGAGGGCAGGGAGATGGTTGTGGTGGGGGGGATGGGGCGGGATGGGGGGATGATAATGAGCATGAGATGGGCCAAGGAAGGATAATGGAGATTGAGACTCCATCAGGGGGTAAAGGATTACTGGGTTATGTCCTGAGCCTTGGAGAGTATCAGAGGGACCTTAGTTTCACAGCCTTAGAGACATTGGTGGCTTCAACCCTGAATGTGGGGTGGAATCAAAATCAATGTTGATGTGGGTAGTCCTGGTGCTACATGGGGAAAAGAACTCCAAAGAACCAAAGGTCTTACCTTGCAGGATTTCAAACACAGCATTGCATTGCAAATACCCAATTGTCCTAGGTGTGTCCAACAGGGGTTGTTCCCAGAACAATGTGGCTTATGTTCTTTCTGTGTATGCATCAAGAAATGTGTTACTTGGGCCATTGATGCGGAAATCACAGGCGATGTACACGTGTGACTCCTGCCAGCTAGTCCCTGGCTGAACCTCTGGATTGGGCAGAATGTTCCAGAACACCATTCACATTGAGTTAACTTTCAATGTCACAAAGTTGGGAAAAAATGCAGTTTGCCATCAAGTATTTAGGCCAGTTTTCCCTAAATAACCGGAGAACCAGGGAACTGCAGAAACTGGTTTACAAAAAAAGACACAAAATGCTGAAGTAGCTTAAAGGGTAAGGCCGTATCTCTGGAGAACATGCACAGGTGACATTTCGGGTTGGCACACTTCTTCAGACTGAGGAAGGGTCCAGCCCAAAACATGAGCAGGTGTCCCAACCTGAAATGTCATGTATCCATGTTCTCCAGAGATGTTGCCTGGTCCATTGGGTTGCTCCAGTACTTTGTGTCTTGCTTTAACCTAAATAATCGAAAGACAGCACACTGATGCAATTATAAAGAAAGCACATCAGAGCCTCTACTTCCTGAGAAGATTACGGAGCGTCGGTATGTCAAAGAGGACTCTCCCGAACTTCTACAGGTGCACAGTAGAGAGCATGCTGACCAGTTGAATCGTGGCTTGGTTCGGCAACTTGAGCGTCCAGGAGTGGAAAAGACTGCAGAAAGTTGTGACCACTGCCCATCCCATCATCGGCTCTTACCTCCCCACCATCGAAGGGATCTATCGCAGTCGCTGCCTCAAAAAGGCTGCCAACATCATCAAGGACCCACACCATCCTGGCCACACACTCATCTCTCCGCTACCATCAGGTAGAAGGTACAGGAGCCTGAAATCTGGAACATCCGGGTTCGGGAACAGCTTCTTCTTCTGGCCATCAGGCTATTAAACTCACCATCAAACAAACTCTGCGCCTATTGTACTTTATCTGTTTATTTATGTGTGTATATATATATGGTCTATGCTATAAAGACACACTGTATTAATGCTTACAATATTCTGTTGTGCTGCAGCAAGCAAGAATTTCATTGTCCTATCTGGGACACATGACAATAAACTCTCTTGACTTGACGACTTGACTACCAAAGTTAAAAACAACAAAGGAATTTTAGAGGAAACTGCTCAGCAACCAAATGTTAATTTGGCCAGACATTTCTGAGCAAGAGGTTTATTTCATGTGTTAATCACATCATTTTAACCTCAGGATTGTCACATCCCATTGTCCATACCATGTTGTTATGAGAGTAAACTAATGAATCGTTGATCCCTGTTAAAAACATGCCCAATGTCTCTGACTTAATTGGCTGACAGCAAATGAAAAAAACTATTTCAATTCGGAAAATCTTACTTGTATTTCTTACTGTCCACTATAAACCCCTGACAGAAACGTCCTCTTCTTTGTCCACTTGTTTCACAAAGTTTGCATAAAATTATAGTTCTACAGTCATGGAGCACAGAAACAGGCCCTTCAGCCCATCACATCTGTGCTGACCATTACATTCCAATCTATACTAATCCTATTTACCAGTAATTGGTCTGTAGCCTTGCATGCCGAGTCAAGTGCTCATCTAGATACTATGTGAGAAGGTGCTGAGGATACTATGTGAAGTTGAGGATACTATATGAAGTTGAGGATACCATGTGATGTTGAGGATACTATGTGAAGATGACGAGGATATCATGAGAGAGGGAAAGACAAGAAGCAAACCCTGGAATCTGGAGCAACAAGCAAGATGCTGGAAGAACTCAGCGTTTCAAGCAGCTTCTGTGAGAAGAAAGGAATTGTTGATGTTTTGGTTTGAAATCCTACATCAGGATTAAGCCTGGAGAAGGCCAAGAGGGAGCTAGTGTAAAGGGTAGAGGAGGAGCAGTGGAACTAGGGCCACTGGGTGAGTGATGGACTGAGGTAGAGTGATGGATGAGGGGCAGATCGAACCAGGTTGCAGAGTGTGAAGGGTGCCTTGTTTTGGCTGCAGCTATCTATCCCCCACCAGCCTCTTACTCCCATCTCCAGCCCGCCACCTCACCTGCCCAAGGCAATCCACTCATCATTCTTCACCCCTCCCTGGTCCACCAAACAGACGCTGTCCCCTGTCTCATCCCTGAGAACAGCTGGGAAGACACTGTCCCTGCATCTGGAAGAGAGGGAAGAAGACGGAGTGGCCATCCTTGATTATGCCCGTGGCCTTGCCGAGGCAGCATGAGGTGTAAATGGAGTCAAATGGAAAGGTGGTTGGTTTGCGTGATGGTCTGAGCTGCATCCACAATTCTCTGCAAATTCTTGCGGTCAAACCATGCTGTGGTGCACCCCGATAAAATGCTTTCTACGGTGCATCTATAGAAGTTAGTGGGAGTTGTCGGGGACATGTTAAACTTCCTTGGTCTTCTAACGAAGTAGAGGTGTTGGTGTGCCTTCTTTCTTGGAGTGCTGTCTGTGCTTCTGTCTTTAATAATCTGTGGACATTATCCCTCTGTTTCTCAATACCCCTGGGGCTCCGCCATTCATTGTATATATCCTCTTATTAGACCTCACCTAATGCATCACCTCTCACTTATCAGGATTAAATGCCATCTGCCATTACTTTGCCCAGTTTAGCAGTTGATCAATATTGTTGTGTTATCGTCTTCGCTGTCAACAACACCAGCGAGTTAAAATGTCAGCAATTTTAGAGCAAAATGACCAAACCAGCCCTTCCCCGTGTCCAAGCAGGGCATTGGCAGTGAGAGGATGGAATTACCTTGTGTGCTATTTTGTCATAGTTCCAATGGGATTAAATTCTTTTGTGTTCTATTTTCGTACCATTTAAGGGAAAAGGATTGAAACATTGATAAATGGTTGCTTCTGCGAAGTTAATAAGAAACTCCCTAACCAGAGGGTTAGGCATAGTCTTTGGGGGAATTTAGGTATTTAGGAGACAGCAGGTTTGCGACCATGAAGAGCATCTGGTGCGGCTAATTAAACACTTCACCCACTGTCTGTGGGATCAGGGATATTTGTTGATTTCTCCCCAACATAATGCAGTGGAGAGAGGCCAATTGCTGTGAGTTTGGTGAGGATCTGCTCGTGGCCTTAATCCACAAATCCTGATTTAGAGAGGAATAGGAAGCAATTAGTCTTCGAGCTGTGGTTTTCACAGCACTGTGCAGCTACAATGGCAAGCCTATAATTAGCTGCAGGGACTGTACCCAGTCATTGCCTCAGGTTTATTTCAAGCCACCTGGTGCAACTCGCAGTCCACGGCCCTGCTCTCTATCATTAGCCCAGCTGAATTCTAACAGGGTTTATATCTGTCAATTCATGACCGTCTCCAGGTGTGCTGGGAGTAAGCGGGAGAAGGTGCGTCCAGTTCCACAGTGATGTCCCACGAGTTAACATAGAGCCCGTGGTCGTTTCATCCTCCCACGGTGTTGGCCTGGACGTGTTGAGGGGTTTGGCGAGTGTCACTGCGGGGCAACGCCACGGTACAACTGGACGGTGAGAAAGAATCATGTGGAGGCGAATGACTGCCGCAGTTGTGCTCACGTTCCTCTGTTACACCATCTGAGTGACACGTCTTCAAACGCTACACAGCTCCGGGGCTCAATCCTTGCAGTTGTTAACAAGGAGCTTGTGGCAGCTGTATCGTTCAGGCTGTTCAAGCAAAATATACTTAGCTAAGTGAACAGTGTGCATGAAAATAACAACCCAGCACACTGAATCAACAGTGTGGGAAGGAATCTCAGTCTGAAGAAGGGTCTCGACCCGAAACGTCACCCATTCCTTTTCTCCAGAGATGCTGCCTGACCTGCTGAGTTACCATGTTTCCATGCTATATGCCTCTAAATGGGGAGCCTCTTGAACCAGTTTGATCGGCAGTATAATGATAATGTGCCAGGTGTATGAACATTGAATTCTCTAATTTTAAATAACTTCATCCCATACTCCCCTCCTATCTCCCCCTCGCACTTTGCCAAATTCTTCCTTCCTTACCAGTTCCACAGTTCTCCACACTGTTTCTCATGAGATCACACCTTCCATAGCCAACAATGGATCTACCAGGCAACATCCTGCCCCAGGTCATCTGTGGCTGAGCCTGATTGGGCCAGACTGATTTCTACCTCTCCTGTTCCAACATATATGAGCCTTTTGACACCAAACCATTATTGTGAGTTAAACGTGTCCCCTTGTAACATCATGTTCTCCTGAGATGCTGCCTGACCCGCTGAGTTACTCCAGCACGTTGTGTCGTTTGTGTAAATCAGCTTCCCCAGTTCCTGATTTCTACCACCTACAAACCCACATGTCTTTGAGGTGTGGGAGGAAACCAGAGTACGCAGCGGAAATCCACGTGGTCACAGAGAAATCGTGCAAACTCCACACAGACAGCACCTGAATTCAGGAACGAACCTGGGTCCATGGCCTCTTGAGACAGCAGCTCTACCAGCTGGAGATGAGGTCTTGAGGGAGGCTGCTGAAGGCTGACGGGGGACCTGGAGAGATAGGGACGAACCTCTGGATTATTGCGCTTCCAATGAATCCACTTATCTTGCACACCCAGGAACCTCGGCCTCCCTTCACTGAGAAGTAAATCCAAAAACCTGAGACTCTCCGTTAACTCACTAACTTTTCAATTAAAGTTGTGGTGTCAATGTTAGCTCCTAATCTTGACAAGTCCTTGGCACTTCCTAGTAACTTCCCTCAGAACCATGTTCATGTCTCATTCATAAGGGCTGTCCACTTACAACATTTAAACCAAACATTTTCAGCCCAAAATTGGAGATGGGAGAAATGCCGATGAACTTAGCGAGTTCAGCAAATCAATTAGCTTCAGCGATAGGTAAACTTATAAAACACTTTACATTAAAACATGGCATGTAGTCCAGAGGCCATAGGCTCACACTAATGTTATTTATCAAAGAACCTCTCTTCCAACGTTCCTCTCTTCCCACTGCCAACCTGCCCCCCCCCCCCTTCTACCCCCTTCCCTGCCACAATCAATCTTAAGAAGGAGGGATGTATTGAACAAGCTGCTGGAGGAGGTAGTTGAGGCAGGTACTATTGTGCTAGATATATGCTAAATGCTGGCTGGTGGGACTAGTGTAGATAGGACATGTTGGTTGGTGTAGGTAAGTTAAGCCAGAGCGCCTGTTTCCATGCTGTATAACTCTATGACTATGACTAAGGGTCCCGACCTAAAACATCACCTAACCATTTTCTCCAGAGATGCTGCGTAGCCTGCTGTGTTACTCCAGCACTTTGTGTCCATTTAAGGGCCTGATATCTAAAAATTTGTCACACGGGAGTGATTGATGGTTAAAAAAACATAGAACGCAGAACAGTGTAGCCAAGCAAAAGGCCTTTCAGCCCACAATGTCTGTGTTGAATATGATGACAATTTCAACTGATTTCCTCTGCCTGCACGTGATCCATATCCTTCCATTTCCTGTTTATCCATGTGCAGGCACAAAGCCTCTTAAAGGCCGCTATCCTATCTCGTCTCTTCAACACCGCTATTGTAACTCAAGTGGTTTTCAGAACTACTTGAATGCTAAATTGAATGACTTTGCCATTCTTCCCAGATGATGTGAATTAGACAAAAAGTCCTTTCTCGTCCATCAGGATCGGCTGATCTGTGGAATTAAGAATGCGTGCAGATCAGGCATCACTGGAGGTTAAGATCTACAAATGTTCTTGGGGCATGCTCTGTGGACTGGGTAATTTGTAATGTTAGGAGAGTGCGGGGAAAGAGGAATTCAGTTTCCTCTAGCAGTATAAAAATATTCCATGTAAAGTTTCAGTAAAATTCCCAGGAGATCCACTTGGATATTGTCTAGGAAGGAACTGCAGATGCTGGTGTAAACCAAAGATATACACACACAGCTGGAGTAACTCAGCAGGGGACAGGCAGCATCTCTGGAGAGAAGGAATGGGTGATGTTTCAGGTCGAGACCCTTCTTCAGACCCAGGGCCTCGACCCGAAACGTCACCCATTCCTTCTCTCCAGAGATGTTGCCTGTCCCGCTGAGTTACTGCAGCTTTTTGTGTCTATCTTCTACTTGGATATTTTTTACAAAGCGAAGCTTGCCATGTTCTACAAGCTATGTGGTCCCAGTGTAATCTGACTTCTATTAAGGGATCTAAAAATCTTTCGACTTTAAAGCACGCGGGATTAAATCAAAATCTGGCACCATAACTGCAGAGTAAACTTTAAAGTGAAGCACACCTGAAACTGCTTTCCTTTGGGAGAAAGTTGGAGTATGACCCTACACTAACAACTTTAGCCCTTTGTCACCATTTGGCTGTCTGCAAAGCATTAGGTGGAATCAAGAGCAATTAACCATCAAAGCGTCGAACATATAATGAAGGACATTAATGTTAACATTGACCTTTGCAGTATAAGATTCCAATGTATTTTACAATTTCCTATTCACATCCATTATATACTCCACAAACACCTTATTGCTTCCTATTTATGGGGATATGTAGAGGCCATCTACCCTGTACCTGGTGACTTTAGACTTATCTTTTTTAGACTTCCGAGAAGCAGCGCGGAAACAAGCCCTTCGGCCCACCGAGTCGGCGCCGACCAGTGATCACTAACACTATCCTAAACACTAGGGACAATTTACAATTTATACCGAAGCCAATTAACCTACAAACTTGTACGTCTTTGGAATGTGCGAGGAAACCAGATCACCCAGAAAACCCACACGGTCACAAGGAGAATTTACAAACTCTGTACAAACAGTACCCGTTGTCGGGATCGAACCCGGGCCCTTGTTGCTGTAAAGCAACAGCTCTACCGCTACCCCATTGTGGCTGAATTAATTTCATAGTTTAGTTTAAGCGGCACGGTGGCACAGCGGTAGAACTGCAGCCTTACAGCACCAGAGGTCCGGGTTCAATCCTGACTACATGTGCTGTCTGCATGGAGTTTGTACATTCTCCCCGTGACCTGCATGGGTTTTCTCCAGAATCTCAGGTTTCCTCCCACACTCTTGCACTCTCCATGTATTAGGGACAATTTTAACAGAAACCAATTAACCTAAAAACGCACGTGTCATTGAAATCTGGGAGGAAACCAAAACACTAGGAGGAAACAAATGCAGTGACAAGGAGAACATGCAAATTCCACAGAGACAGTAGCCGAGGTCAGGATCGAACCTGGGTCTCCGGTCATGTGAGGTAGCAGCTCTAGCCACGGTGCCTTTCCTTCAATACTTTTAGTTAACAAAAATATATATTTGTCGAAAGATCAAAAAACCTGTTGCTGGGTTACTAAAGATATCTCTAAATTTCAAACTCTCTAGATGTCTTACCCAACTTCACTCCGAGACGACTTATGGCGGATGGTTGCCCCGTAATCTATGCTTTACAAGCAGCAGAATGGTTAACGCACGCACTAGGACACACAAGAAACTGCAGGTGCTGGATCAGGCAGCATCTGCGGAGGGAATGGACAGACAATATTTCAGGTCAGGGCCCTCCTTCAGACTATTAGAGTAGGGGGGAGAATGCTGGAAAGAGATATGGGGGTGGGACAAAGCCTGGCAAGTGATAGGTGGGTACAGGTGAGAGGGAGTGGGGGTGGCAGTTGGCAGATGGGTGAAGTATGTGACAAAGGTGAAAAATACGTCAGAAAATGAGAGGAGGTGTGAAATGTAAAGCTGGAGGGAGGGATGTGGGTGGAAGGTGACAAAGCCAACCCTTTAATAAGACTGAAGGACTCTCGATGATTAACCATCAGCAGTGGGTTTTACTTGCACAAGGGGAGAAGTGTCTCAGTCAAAGGCTGTGATCACAACTCCGCAGTTATATCGGTACAGCAGGACATTTATACACCAAAACGATGACAAGTGAGGAAGTACAAAGGTGAGGTAGATAAATGTGTTAATTACAGGATCTATACTTTACTCTTACATCATACAAAAGTCACGACTTCTTGGTTCCGCTGCAAAGGTGAGGATACTTAATATGTTAATAATTTTGACACTAGATTGCGACTTCTCGGTTCTGCATGAAACGGGATACTAGGATAATGACAGTGAATGCGTTACTAGCAAATACCGGCTTTTGGTTTCTGAGCGCCACATGTGTCCAGGTAAAGACAATGAATATGTTGACAATTGGTATTAACTAGCGTCCTCTGAACTTCGCATGCAATGAAGTTCAAAGGAAGTGACAGCAAACGTGATGTTGGCAAGTCTGTGTATATTGGAGGCCTAATGGTAATGGCAGTGGGTATGTTAAATAGTCAATACTAGCTAGTGTCTCGCATGGAGCAATTCAAAGGTAGGAAAAATGAATATGTTAAATCATAAGATATTAACTGGAAGCTTGCTTTTTTAATGTCTTGATGAATTGTACACCTCCAACAGCTTTTGGGACTTCCACAAAGGGAATGTGGGGAATGACAAGAGGATGGATAGAAGGGAAATTTTGGACTCAGGGATGAGGGATGAGCATACGAAGGAGGAGAAAGTAGCAGGGCTGGTCAAGCTGGAATGGTGGCCTGAGCTCAAGGAAGAGGTTGAGCAGGCTAGGACTCTATTCCTTTGAGCGCAGGAGGATGAGGGGTGATCTAATGGAGGTGTGCAAAATCATGAGAGGAATAGATCTGGTAAACACAGACTCGCCCATAGTAGGGGAATCAAGAACCAGAGGACATCGGTTTGAGGTGAAGGGGGAGTCACACTGCTCCTTTCCCCTCCTTCATTTCCCAACCCCCAGTCCCACATTTCCCTTTTCTCCACCTTCTTACTTCTTACTCTCCACCTTCTTACTCTCCCCCCAAGTCCCCTTCCACCCGTATTCCTCCCTCTGGCTTCAGATTTCACCCCCCCTCATCTCCCCTTATCTTTCATCTCTTCTTCACCTCTAGCCTTTGTTGCATACTCCACCTATCTGGCAACCACTGCTCTCCCACCTGCATCCACCTATCATTAGCTAGGCATGCAGGAAGGAACTGCAGAAGCTGTTTTAAACTGAAGACAGACACAAAAAGCTGGAGTAACTCAGCAGGTCAGACAGCATCTTTCAAGAGAAGGAATGGGTGATGTTTCGGGTCGGGACTCTTCTTCAGAATGAGAGTCCCTTGATTCTCAATCTGAAGAAGGGTCTTGACTTGAAACGTCACCTTTTCCTTCTCTCCAGAGATGCTGCCTGACCCGCTGAGCTCCTCCAGCTTCTGTGTCTATCATTAGCCAGGCTTTGTCCTACCCCACCTCTCCTTTCCAACTTTCCCCGTCCTATTCCTATCAGTATGAAGGAGGGCCACGACCCAAAATAAAATTTGTCCCACCACAGATGCAGCTTGCTCCTCTGAGTTGCTCCAGAACTTTGATCGTGTAGATCAAGATTCAAGATTCAAGAGAGTTTATTGCCATGTGTCCCAGATAGGACAATGAAATTCTTGCCTTGCTTCAGCACAACAGAACATAGAAGGCATGAACACAGGATTTTCTTCTTCTGTATGGCTATTAGCAAAAAGTTGCGTGATTCTTGGTCGGCGCGGACTCGGTGGGCCGAAAGGCCTGTTTCCGCGTAGTATCTCTAAAGTCTAAAGTCTAATTGGCTGTGTGTCATCTTGCCGTGTACTAATAAACAGTCACGTTTCAGCGCACTTTAGAACTAACCCATGTCCTTGCTTATGAAGTGCTTTTGTGATTTCCTGAAGTCTTAAAAGATATAATAGAGATCAGGCTCTTTCTTTCCTCAGCTTTATCCGATCTGGTGTGATAATCAAATAATGATGTCTTTTTATTCTTTGTTGGCCAAGCAATAAATCTTTTCTCTGAATATTTAGTTGATTATGAAAATCAAAACACAAACTATATAGATTGTCATGGTCACATTAGGAGCTGACAAAACACCATCACGATGAACTCTTAAGTGACCTGTAAAATTTGGCCAGCACGGACTCTGGCCTCCCCACAATCTCATCAAAAACAAAAACTGCTTCAATTGCCAAGCTACGTTTAAAGTAATAGCCAGCAATTGTCGATAACAATGCTGCATTAACTGCACCACAAAGTGTGTTCAATGCGAAAAGTTAAACTTGCAGTCTAAAAGAAAAATTAATCCCTAAAGGAATGATTTTTGCACCAGTGCCAAATTGTTTTGAAACTCTAGACTGATGCAAGTGTGGAGGAAATAATCTCAGGGCGAACAATCTGTTTAAGTTCTCAACCAGATTCCAGGCTGTACTGCGAAGGAGGTCACAATGGGAGTAAATAACCTTCCACTGATATTAGTAGTGCATGATTGAATGATTTTTCACAGAAGTTAACGTGTGGTCCAGCGAAGCTCCACACTTGGTCGCTGCCCAAAAAAGCAACAGAAGACATTTTGCAGAGAAAATAACAAAAACACGGGTCTTAGCCAAATACTTGATTTCCATCTACTGCTGAAGAGTGCAAGAGAGAAAACACAAAGGCTTGTTCAGTTTGCTTTCAGATCCAACACTCAGGACATGTGTCCAATCCTATCCTTATTGACTGATTTCCAAACTAGCACACTGTAGACTTGTAAACTCACTGTAGAGGTGAAATGCTGCTGCAAGTAAGATTGTAGTTTAGTTTAGTTTAGAGATACAAGTGTGGAAACAGGTCATTATGGGTATATGAGGAGGCCATCTACCCTGTACCTAGTCACTTTAGACTTTAGACTTCACTTTTTTACTTTAAAGATACAGCATGGAAACAGGCCCTTCGGCCCACCAAGTCTGCGCCGACCACCCATCCCTACACACTAACACTATTCTACACACACTAGGGACAAATTACAATCTCAACAAGCCAATTAACCTCCAAACTTGTACGTCTATGGAGTGTGGGAGGGAACCAGAGCGCTTGAAGAAAACCCACACAGGTTACAGTGAGAACATATAAACTACATGCAGACAGCACCTGTAGACAGGATCAAACCTGGGTCTCTGGCGCAGTAATGCAGCAACTCTATTTTATTGTTCCGTTACATGTACATATGTACCTGTCATACCTATACATATGACAGGTAAACACTCTTGACTCTTAAAGGGGCTGTCCCACTTGGGCGACCTAATTGGTGAGTTTAGGAGAGTTTGAAAAAATGATATGTTGAAGACCTCCTTCAACTATGTAGAAGACCTCCTTTGACTATGTAGAAGACCAGCTTCGACTAGCTACGACCAACTTTGGGAAAATTGGACGCCGACTAGTGGAGAGTGAAGCCGACCTCCTTCGATCTTCCTCGACCTCCCTTTGACTATGATGAAGACTATCTACGACTACCTTCGACTACCTTCTTCGACTACCTTTGACTACCCTTGATTACCTACGACTAACATGACGACCTACTATGACCGACTACAACTAAACCTACGAGTAAAAAAAGTATCGATTTTTTTTCCATGGCAACCTTTTTTTACTCGAGGGCATTTTTTAACATATTGAAAAAAAAGCCATGTCCTAGCTGAGGCCTCGAGTACACGGAGACCACTCTCGAGCATGAAGGAGAGTTACGAAGACCTCCTACGACCTCGTGTCGACCATGCTGTGAGTATGAGTTGAGGGCAAACTCGCCAGAGCACGCGGATTAGGTTGCCCAAATGGGACAGCCCCTTAACTCTTGAAATTCTTGTAAATACATTCAGTGCCTTTTATAATCTGAGAAATCCCAAACCAGTGTGCATCTGACTTATCGATCCTTACGTGGAGTCGCGATGAGAGCTTGGGACAACCTGGGAGGCAATCTATGTACTGCAAGGCATCTCAAAAATAGTCATGTTAATAATCAAACAATTTACTTTAGTTGATGATGATGATGATGATACTTAATTGTCACATAGCTAGGTGCAGTGAAATTCTTTATTTTTGCACACAAAGTGCACAAAAGAGTTGCCACAAATCCACCGACAAAATGACAAAAAGCACTCATCCCTTCTTCATCCGCCCCATGCTGGATCCCCCTTAGTTCTCGGCGGCTCCCCCTGTGCCGGGTTCCCACTTTGTTCTTGGTGCTCCCCGCCCCACGCCAGGTTCCCCTTTGTTCTCAGCAGTCCCCCCATGTCGAGTCCCCCTTCGTTCTCGGCACTCCCCACGCTGGATCCCTCTTTGTTCCCGGTGGCTGTCCAACCAAATCCTCGGCCCAATTCCATTTGCGTCTCCGACCGGACTTCGAGGCTCCGACTTTAGTAGTGTTGGCTAAGCAATAAATCTTAGCCAACACTTCAACAGAAGTCGTAAGCTATTCTTTGGATAGCTTTTCTTTGGGATTCCCAGGGGTTGAAAGGTCTTGCAGGTCTTCCAGGAGGCTTTGAGGATATACTTGTTGTGTTTTCACAGTCCTGGTCATCTCTTGCCATCACTCAGATTGGGCAGCAGGA
Organism: Raja brachyura; assembly: GCA_963514005.1. Next base: position 31,259,343 of record OY740802.1, read on the forward strand.
GTGGGTGCAGGAGCTTCTACGAAGAGCATTGATGTTGATCCATGGGATCTTCTGCATCTAGATATGAGGGAAGATGAGGCTTTGCATTAAGTTTGGATCTTAAATAAATTGCTTTTCTGTTTTACACACTTCATTCACGTTATCATAATGCATAACTTCAATATGATAACGATATCATACCTTCGTACATTGCAGAAGATGCATGTTGGATTTAACTTAGAGCCCATTTATTGGCCAGCTTGTCAAAATGGCCTCCTTCTATGGCATAAATGCCCATGATTAACAACTTTTCTTGTGTATGTACTAACTTCCCGCAAAGGTGGTGAATCTCTGGAATGCTTTACTCCAAAAGGGTGTGGAAGCTGGATCTAAGGGGATTTAAAGAGAAAGTGATACATTTTTGACAGATCAGGGAGTTGCGGGATTTAGTGGAAATAGCTCAGTGGCAGCATAGTGGTACATCAGTAGTGTGGCTGCATTACACTGCAGCCACCCGGGATCAAAACCTCCCTACAGGTCCTATCTGTACAGAGTTTGTATGTTCTCCCTGTGACCGCGTGGGTTTTCTCCGGGTGCTTCAATTTCCTCACACATTTGCAGAATGTACAGATGTAGGTTAATTGGCTTCTGGAAATTGTAAATGATCTCTTGTGTGTAGGATATTAGTACATGGGGTGATCTCTGAGTGGGCCGAGGGTTCTATTTCCATGCTGTATCTCTAATGTTTAAAGTCTAAAGTAAAAAACGGAGGAGGAATTGTGGGGTAGGGATGATTGGCCAATTGGCCTGATCCTGCTCCTAATTTATTGTATTCTGATGATTTAAGCAGAGGCAATAGCCCCCCCCCCAAACCTCTCCAATGTTCACACTCCTGCTTCGAAGTGTCAGTTTATGTTGGCGCTCAACTAGGTGTAGTGTGATTCGAAACGTATCCTTCTGACACAGAACCAAGTGTATTATCAACCGGGACACAGCTGCAACACAACTGGGCAATAGATGCAGCCAGCTGTGCTGAAACCAGCCAGGGAAAGGTTGACTCTGACAATGCTCCTTTCTTGATTATTCTAGGACCTCACCTGTATAAGCAAAACAATAGAAAACTTGAGTAATAAAGCAAGCTGCTCAGCGTGCCAAGTTCACCGCCCAAAGGAGCAGAACAACTTATTCACTCTGCCCTTACCTAAAGAATTCAACATCTGGCTTGTCCTGATTGATTTTCATTTTTTTTGGAATCATATATGAATGTCAACCATGATTTATTTACGAAAGGATCATGTTCTTAATTAGCCAGGGAACCATTAGATTGGAGCGTGTTACATGAAATTACACAATAGCTTATGAAGGAGGAAGGGACGTTATGGATGAGGGTGCATCCCACTGCTTCTAGGCTGAGCGTTATGTAAATATATATATTTAAAAATAATTTTGTAGGCTACTCTATATGTTGCAAATAAATGGGATACGGTGTCTTGCCTTTCAATCTAAATAACATTTTGGTTCCTGGCAGTTGCCTCTTGTTGATTCAGCGACACCTAGCTTAGGTTATAACTTCAACTATGGAGTCATACATAGGATTTCCTCCCTTTCAAACATGATTTGACTTTCAAAAGCTAGTGCTAGAATTATGACTATTAGATAGGGTGGCACGGTGGCGCAGCGGTAGAGTTGCTGCCTTAAGAGCCTGACCCACTTGGGCGACCTAATCTGCGAGTTCTGGTGAGCTTGCCCTTGACTTATACTCGCAGAATGGTCGACACGAGGTCGTAGGTCTTCATAACTCTCCTTGATGCTGGAGAGTGGTCTCCGCGAACTCGAGGCCTCAGCTAGGTCATGGTGTCTTTTTCAATATGTTTAAAAAAATCTTCACTTTATTTACTCGTAGGTTTGGTTGTAGTCTACAGTGATCATAGTCTTCATCATAGTCAAAGGGAGGTCGAAGGGAGGTCGAAGGAGATCGAAGGAGATCGACTTCACTCTCCACTATTCGATGTCCAATTTTCCCGAAGTTAGTCATAGCTAGTCGTAGCTAGTCGAAACTAGTCTTCTACATAGTCGAAGGAGGTCTTCAACATGTTATTTTTTCAAACTCTTCTAAACTCGCCAATTAGGTCACCCAAGTGGGACAGCCCCTTTACTGTGCCTGCAGCGCCGGAGGCCCGGTTCGATCCCGACTACGGGTGCCATCTGTACAGAGTTTGTACCTTCTCCCCTTCACCTGCGTGGGTTTTCTCCGAGATTTTCGGTTTCCTGCCACACTCCAAAGACGTTGAGATTTGTGGGTTAATTGGCTTGGTATAAGTGTAAAATGTCCCTAGTGTGTGTAGGATGGTGTGCGGTGTAGATTTGGTGGGCCGAAGAACCTGTTTCCGCACTGTATCTCTAAACTTCCCAATGTTCCTGATGTTTGGGGGAGTTCAGAACCAGGGGCCACAGTTTAAGTATAAGGGGCAAGCCATTCAGAACGGAGAGGAGGAAACACATTTTCACGCAGAGAGTTGTGAGTCTGTGGAATTCTCTGCCTCAGAGGGCGGTGGAGGCTGGTTCTCTGGATACTTTCAAGAGAGAGGTAGATAGGGCTCTTAAAGATAGCAGAATCAGGGGATATGGGGAGAAGGCAGGAACGGGGTACTGATTGGGGATGATCAGCCATGATCATATTGAATGGCGGTGCTGGCTCGAAGGGCCGAATGGCCTACTCCTGTACCTATTGTCTATTGCCTATTGTCTATTGGCTTCCCTGTAAATTAACCATTGAAAACAATGGAAGACATTTGATGGAATGTATTTTTTCCTTTGCCATTACCAACTATATTTCCCAAAGGTTGAAACAGTGATTTATTTGCGCTACTTTCAATTAGTACATTGTAATCACCTACTCATGATGTTGCCTTCTGTGAAACGGAGAATGCAGATCAGATTCCATGGGCTGCTCGGATTACCCTGGTTGCGTTCGGCGACTCAATAGCCCAGGAATGAAGGAGACTACAGATAGTGGTAGACACTGGCTGGTCCACCACAGGTACTGACCTCCCCACCATTGAAAGGATGCAGACAATGCCTTAAAAGGCAAGCAATATCTTCAAATATTCACACCACCTTGGCCACCCTCTCATTTTACTCCTACCTTCGGACAGAAGGTGTAGTCTGAAAACCATAACCACCAGATTCAAAAATAACTTCTTGCCAACAACCATCAACCTCTTGAACACTAAGCAACACAAACTTAAACTATGGTTTGTCTATGGCTAGTCTAAGGACAGTTTTTTTTTTGCACAAGTATTGTGGTTATTAATGTATTTAATTTTTGTTTATTATTTATTATCTATGTGTATTGTGTTTATAGGCCTATTGTGCTGCTACAAGTAAGAATTGAATTGTTCCATGGCCATGCTAACCCATATGCACCCTATACTAGTTCTGTCTGACACACTCGGGATGATTCGCAGAAGCCAATTAAACTACGAATTTGCAGGTCTTGGTAGTGTGGGAGGAAACCGGAGCACCCGGAGAAAACCCACGCGGACACAGGGAGAACGTACAAACTCCATACAGATACCACCCGTAGTCAGGATTGAACCTGGGTCTCTGTGGCTGTGAGGCAGCAGCTCTACCACTGCACTACTGTGCCATCCCTATAATCCTGATTAGACACGTTATGGCAACGGATGATGTCACCTATCCAAGTCCTCCTGAGATGCTGCCTGACCCACTGAGTTACTCCAGCAATCCACCTGGCAGAATATAATGGGTTTGAATCTGTATCCATACAAAATTTAGTGAAGGATAGCATCTACAGAGCCTTCAGTGTTGTCAGTGAGCCGGGGCCCAGATCAAGCAACTCACGGAAATCCAAGTTTCAGTGAATACACGGAACACGACCTCATTGCTGGGTCCAAACTGCTCAAGCTTCTGCAAAACCTATTACTGTGTTTTTGAACTATTAAATTACAAAGAGTTTTCCAAACTTTTGATATTGACTGTGGAGTCAAGGTCAGTTGTAAAGATGGTTTATAAAAGAAGGTGGAGGACTTTGATCAGCTGTCCCTCCACTGGCGAGAGAACGGATCTAAAAGACTACAAACTCACATGACACTTAATTACCTGACACAGAACTTAAGGGCGAGACCTGAAACCTGGCTTCAACCTTTTTCAATATACAGTAAAGACGCCTGCAAAGGATTTAAATGTTGCATCTTTTTCTTTATGTTGGAAAATAGAACGGATGCTGACCTTCTAGGACCTTTCATATCTGGCAGACAAAAGTTCCAAAATGCTTTAAAAAATAATGAATTGCTAGAATTATGCCAAAATTCCACTACTTGGAATAATTGTAGGGGGGGAAAATGCTTTGGAAAACAGGGCATCCTAAGATGCTTTAGAGAAACACTTAAACACCTCAAGTGTCCAGGACTAATCAGTAGAATATAAGATTAACCACTTTCAATGTTAAAAGACCATAATGGGAAGAATTTTTTTACACGATTTCCATCGCATCAAAGAATGAGCTTTAGGAATTGGAAACACTGCTGGCAGCATTGACGATGAATGCTTCACATGTGCATAATACATTTCTCCCTTTCTGAACATTACTGAGTACAGGAACCGTATATTTTTACAGTGCCTATCACGTTTTTGAGATGTGCCAAAATGTTTTTTTGGCCACTTTATTGCATTTGAAATTTAACTACAATTTGCCTTTGAACGAACGACCAAATTCGCATATAATGTCACAAATGGAAATATATATACGCCTGTTGTTTCCAATAACTTTTTGTGGTGTTAGTTAAAAGATAAATGTCAACCAGGGCAGCATCCCTCCCTTCCATGTTTTCTTAATTGATTAGCATCATTGGATTTCTTGCATCCACCACAAGATGCAGATGTTAGATTTAGCTCTTAGGGCTATAGGAATCAAGGGATATGGGGGAAAAAGCAGGAACGGGGTGCTGAATTTGGATGATCAGCCATGATCATATTGAATGGCGGTGCTGGCTCGAAGGGCCGAATGGCCTACTCCTCACCTATTTTTTTATTTTTCTATGTGATTTTAGTTTAAGGTCTAAATTGAAATTATTTCACTTTATATGAAGGGCTCAAACAGTTCGATAGTTGTGTTTTTTTTAATGTCTTTATGTGAGGGGAAGAGGTTATGATAAGGGGGATACCGTCCTCCAGTCACTTCCTGGAGAGGATGCAACTATTATTCAAGTCGCGTCCTCGCCCCCCTCGGCCTACCTACTGGATTGGCGCGGCCTTTCCTGCCGGGACGGACCAGAGCTCCAGCAGCAGCGGCACAGCGTTCGATACATCGAGGGGCAGGCGATGCATCACCGGTGATCGCCATTTTGGAGCTCCGGAGCGCTGGGCCTGCTGCACCGACATCGCGGAGCTGTGGTTCGCGAAGCTCCCAACGTGGGCGGTGCTGACCAACATCGCGGAGTCCTGCGACTCCACCCGGCTCGGCCTGTGGACTTTGGGAGCCGCGGGCTCCGGTGGGAGGTGGCTGATCTGGAGGTCCAGGCCGCTGAGGATGTTCTCCGTCAGGGTTCCATCGTTCCCAGTGAGAGGGTCTGAGCATCGTTCCCAGCGAGAGGGCCTGCAGGTGCTCGGGAGGCCCTGACCACGGTGAACATCTGGGAAGATCGGCAGGGAGGCTGGCTGGACTATGGTACCTTCCTTAACTCTGGTGCCGCTGTGTATGTTGTGTATGGACTTCTGTGTTTGTGCTTTAAAAAAAAAAAGTTTATTTATTTATTATTTACTTTTATGTTACTGACTGTGAGGAAAATCCATTTTGTTGTGTCTAAAATGAGATAATGACAATAAATTGAATACAATACAATATGTTCATCTGAGATATTCATTCAATGTTAAGGAGGATAGTCTATTGGCTGTTTTTAATTCCAGAGCAACGACATCGCTGTCTCATAGCGCTAGGTTTGATCCTGCCCTTGGGTACTCTGTGTGGAGTTTACACATTCTCCCCGTGACAACGTGTTTTTCCTCCAGGCGCTCCCGTTTCCACGCACATCCCACAGGGTTTGTTGGTGAACTGGCTTCTGTAAAATATTCCCCTACAGTGTACAAAATGGACGCAAAAATGGAATAACATAGAACTGGTAATCAATGGATGGCATAGATCCACTGAATTTATGCCATCCATACTGAAGCTTCTGTTCTGGCCCTCCCCATCACTTGGGGAGCTTACAACCCAGCGGTTTGAACGTTGAATTCTTTAATTGTAGGTAACAAGACAAACACTTCCCGAATCTCTTCCCTCTTCCGCCATTAAAAGTTGATTTAACCAGTTCCACAGTTCACAAACATGTAGCCCTCTTGGGGGTCACACAATCCCCAGCCATCAATCGGCCATATCTAAAATCTTCTTCAATATCATGTCAGCCTCCACCACATCTCCAGGCTCCCAACACATCTGAGTAAAAATCTTGCCCTACACATCTCCTTTAAACGTTGCCCCATTCATCTTAAAGCTAAGCCCTTTTGTCTTTGACATTTCCACCTTGGGAAAGGGTTCTATGCCTTATTGGGCAACGTAGAACTTTGGGCAAACTATACTTGGAGAATGTGAGGATTTCTTTTTAATGCAGCGCGCAGTTATAAAAGGGGGTCTTGGACTAAATAGTGGTGGAAATAGTCAATCACAGATTCGAGAGGGAAATGGATAGGAATTTGAGGGAATATAATTTGCAGGGCTGTAGGAAAAGGGCAGGGAATTGTGATTGACACGATTGCTCCACAAGCAGTTATCATAGATTCAAGGGTCAAGTGGGCTCCTCTAAAGTAATAATTGCATGATTCCATTAATTTATTTTAGAGAAACAGGCCCTTCGGCCCACCGAGTTGACTCTGACCAGCGACTACCCTGTGCACGAGCAGTATCCTACATACTAGGGACCATTTACAATTTATTTATCAAACCTAATTAACCCCTACAAACCCGTACGTCTTTGGAGTGTGAGGGAAAACCAGAGAACTCAGAGAAAACCCACGCAATCACAGGGAGAACATGCAAACTCCGTACAGACAGCACCCGTAGTCAGGATCAAACTTGGGTCTCTGGCGCTGCAGGGCAGAAAATCTACTGCTGCGCACTGTGCCCCAGTGGCAATTCTGAGAGTGATTATGGCAGTGTCCATAGTCCAATCCTAAAACGGAACAGAAATGTTCTTCCAATTTGCTAGGTTTTGATTAATGACAGCTATTTGGTACATCTATATTAAGTGGGTGGGCCTGTGAATCATTTCCGGCATTATCAAAAAGTGCTGACAAACTACAGAATGAGTTGTGGGAAATCGGATGTGGGAAGGTGAGGGGGAAACATAACTCAGGTTCCACCCTGATACAAGAATTCATCAGAGAGAATGAACTCCCCATGTGTTGTTCAACTGTCCCACTCTTCTCAACTATTTTCCAAACATCGATTGCTTATTTTCCAGAGGATAAATGGATGATTATGGTGGAAGTTGAAAATGAGCACAGTTTGCAACATTATTGTTTAGTTTAGTTTAGAGATAAATTGTGTAAATGGCCCTTTAGCCCACCGAGTCCGCGCCGACCAGCGATGCCTGCATTATCTACACACATGAGGGACAATTTGCAGTTTTTTTGTAATAGCAAGCCAATTAACCTACAATCCTGCACTTTGGAATGGGAGGAAACCGAAGATCTCGGAGAAAACCCTCACAGGTCACGGGAAGAATGTACAAACTCCGTACAGACAGGCATCCGCATTCAGGATCGAACCTGGCACTATAAGGCAGCAACTCTTATAGGCGCCACCATGCCACCCATCATTGCAAATGGTTTATTGCCAAGCTTATCTGAGAGTAAAAACGCTCACGTTAGACTCTGAAGGAACACCTTCGGAGAGATGACATGTCACCATAAAAATCGTTAACTTTATATTTTTCTGCCTGTGGTAATCTAGTCGACAGAGAGTTAACTCTCGAATGAAAAAGGATCTGACTTGCAGCAGTAAACCTGGCACACAGCTGTGACTTAATGAAAAGCATGTGTGGGTTAGCAATACAGACACACACCTGCAGAGTCAATATCAAACAGTACAATTACATTTATAAAAACATAAAAAAGCTTCTTCATTTTGCTCATAGCTTTAACTATGAATTATTAGCAACGCCTGCAATAAAATATAACCATATCTGCTGCGACTTATTAATATCCATCTTCCATCTGAACTTATACATCAATGCCTACGGCCCAGAGTGCCTACCTATTTTTGGTCCTCTCTCCATACATGCTGCTTGACTGCTGAGTATTTCCAGCATTTTCTGTTTTATTTTGGACTTCCACCATCTGCATTTTCTTTCATTTTCGATTTATGTTCACGCCCTGATCCAGAGCCGTTGGCCGTGTGAGTGCCAGTCGAGGACGCACTGCCGAGAACAAAGAGGGACCCGGCATGGGGGGGGGGGGGTTTGTTGAGAGAACAGACTGAGAGAAGTCTGAAGAACCCAACCCTTCTTTTCTTTCAGTCTGAACCTGAAACATCGCCTATCGTTTATTGGCAGAGATGCTGCCTGACTCGCTGAGTTACTCCACCACTGTGTGTCTATCTATGTTTCCATGCTACATCTGTAAACTAAAGTAGACCCTCAACCTCCTGAGACCTCTGCTGTTTCACACTCTTTGTTGGTGCCTTGCGTTTCAATCTCTGTTTGTAAACAAAGCAGCACTGAAAACAATCGGACTGGTAGAAATGAGGGCGTGGGGTGGAGCTATAGGCACCTTTGTTGGTGGCGTTGCTGTGTTATCACTCCATATGGGGCAGTGTAGGAGACCAGAGGACATAGGTTCAAGATGCTGGGGAAATTTTTTTTTCACACAAAGGATGGTGGGTGTATGGACCGAGCTGCCAGGGGAGGTAGTTGAGGCTGGGATTATCCCAACATTTAAGAAACAGTTAGACAGGTACATAGATAGGACAAGTTTGGAGGGATATGGACCAAATGCAGGCAGGTGGGACTAGTGTAGCTGATGTGGGCAAGTTGGGCTGAAGGGCCTGTTTCCGCATTGTATCACTATATGACTATGATTATGCCCACGTCTACCAGTTTCCCTTTATCTACTCTACAAATTGCATCACCAAAAATCTCTAGGAGTTCAATCAAACGTTAGATCTGTAGCCCTGTCACTTCAGGTCATAATTGGTAAAAGATAATTAAACAGCTTAGACTCTTTATTTCAGGGTAGAGGATTCTAAGACTAGAAGGCATAGCCTAATGGGCCTGTCCCACTTAGGCGACTTTATAGGCGACTACAGGTGACTATGCGGTCACTGCATGGTCGTCGGTAGTCGCCGGATTGTCGCCTGCATGGTCGTGAGTAGTCTCCTCAGTCGCCCAAGAGTCGTACCATCTTTCTGGCTGCTGAAAATTTTTCAACATTTTGAACATTTTTCGGCGTAAGTGGTGACTTTGTGTTTGACACCAAATGAGCGTAGCTTTACATAGGTGCTGTCGTAGGTTGTCTCCAGGTTAATGCAGGCAGTCGCCAGGATGTCGTAGGGTGACGCCAGGATGTCGTCAGTTGTCGTCAGGTGACGTTACCGTAGGTTGTCGCCGGTGCTGACTTTGGTGAATTTCAATGCCGTATTCGCCAGCAGTCGCCTAACAAAATCGCCTAAGTGGGACAGGCCCACTCGTCCAGTCGCCGGTTTTTCGGAGACCTGCTACGACTATGACAGTTGCCGGCAGTCGCTGAAAAAAATCGTCCAAATGAGATAGACCCATTAAGGAACGAGGGAAGATATTTATGGGGAATCTCAGGGGGATCTACGTATTTCACGGAGGATAGTCCGTGTCTGGAATAAGCTGTCAAAGCTATAAAAGTGGATGCAATTACAACGTGCAAAAAGTTGTATGGATTGGAAGTGTTTTGTGTGGCAGACAAATGGGACTCACCCAGAATACAAAAGATAGACTCAAAAAGCTGGAGTAGCTCAGCGAGTCTCAGGAGAAAATGAATAGGTGACGTTTTGGGTTGAGACCCTTCTTCAGTTCCTTCCTACTCACCCACAATACAAATTTGCTTAGCTTGAGCAAAGTGGGCCGTAGAGCCTGATTCCATGCAACACAACTACGACTCCATGTCATGAACTTCTGAAGAAAACATTAAATGTGAATATGAAAAACACAACAATTGAAAACACAAGGAGGCAGGGATTGATCCTTCTCGCATGCACCATAGCATTTGAACAGCGCACTCTGCTTTTGAACTTCCGTGCCATTGAAATCAATGGAGATGAATTTTGAAAGCAGCGTTTAACACAAGTGATCAAGTTTAATGTTCAACGCCAGGAATGCTGCCAAAAGCAGTACAGTAAAATAAACCTTTCAAAGCCTAAATCCAGCTTATTTTCTCGAACCAAATTATTCCAGTTTGGGCTGAATTCCATTAGGGCAGGAAGGAAGGAACTGGATTCAAAGGATTCAAAACTTCGAAACAGGGACCATCTTAACAAGTACCAGGCCAAACGTTCTACACTGTCTAACGTTAGCTTTTCCAAAATGAACAGCGATAAATGTTGCGCAGTGTGTCAAAGGAAGAAAACGTCAGTGTTTACTTATGTAGGAACACACATATCCTGCTAGTTCATCTGTGAAGATACATCAATGGCAGAACAATGAAGAACGCCATCCACCCCACATTTTATTCTCCAGAGGCTGCTGTCAAATGAGGTCAAGGTCAAACTTTCTGAGGAAGCAAATAAAAACAAACTTGCTCATACCCAAAATAAAATCAAGAATACTTGTATTGAGCTTGTGATTCTGGTTCGTATTTTTCTCAATATACTATTACGGTTGGAAGGGGGAATGAAGAATTTATAGCTTGAAGCTATATTTCTCATAATAAATATTATGTGACTTGGCATACCTCGTGTTATTAATGAAGCCAGCGGCATGCATGCATCAGAACGTATACGTACTTCTTCACCTTTTATACAGCAGCTTTCAAATAAAAATATGACACCACTTGAGATGTTGAGGACATGCCAACAGCTTTGATAGATTTGATTGTTTTATGTAGTGACTGAGGATCTCATTTCCTGAAACAGCCCACATCCCCACAGCCAGATCTAAATAGAAAGCCGTTAGAGTTATATCCGTATACTGCATTCAGCCAATACACATTCGAGAGGATGGATGGGCTGGGTCAAAAATGGCAAGGTCCTCAGCTTGGTCAGGGATGTATCAAAGTCCCAAAGCATGTGGAAGCACTTTAGAAGTGATAAATGATTGCAATCTGCAATGTGTCTTGGGGGCTTTTTACCCACAAAGCCTCTAAAGCAAACAAGTGCTAACGGATGCAAGCTGAAACAATTCACATCCTTTCGTTAAGAATGCATCTTGCATGCGTTTCACTCCCGGAGGCTGTTTGTTGTGCTTGGTGGAGTTGATGGAACCACGCAGAGTCTGAAGAAACTCACGGCTCTTTTTTAATGCCAATATTATAACACACATGCTTGGACCTATGGCTAATATTTACAACCAAGGGGAGATCAGCACTCAGTGAGTTGGTACTAGGTCAATATTAAGATTAGTACTTAAGTCCAAAAACAAGGAACTGCAGATGCTGGTTTAGTAAATAGAGTCATACAGTATGGAAATGGGACCTTTGGCTCAACCTTTCCACACCAACCAACATGCCCTATCTAAACTTGTCCCACCTGCCTGTGTTTGGCCCATGTCCCTCTAAACCTGTCCTATCCATGTATCTGTCCAAATGTTTCTTAAACTTTGCAATAGTACCTGCCTCAACTACCTCCTCTGGCAGCTCATCCCATATACCCACCACCCTTTGTGTAAATGAAGTTACCCCTCAGGTTCCTATTAAATCATTCCCCTCTTTCCTTAAACTCAGATCCTCTGGTTCTCAATGTCCCTACTCTGCTTTTTTTTGACAGAACACCAACAGAGATGAGCTAAAATGTCTAATTCTTGATAATTCTGAGATGGTATTTTACTTTGATTGATATAATTCTATTATTTAGTTTAGTTTAGTTTAGTTTCGGGAAACAGCATAGAAACAGGCACTTCAACCCATCGCATCCTTGCCGACCAGCAATCACCTGGGCACTAGCACTATCCTACACAATAGGGTTTTTTTTTGACAGAAGCCAATTATCCTACAAACCTGCACGTCTTTGGAATGTGGGAGGAAACCGGAGCACCTGGCGAAAACCCACGTGGTCAAGGGGAGAACGTGCAAACTCCGTACAGACAGCACCCGTTGTCAGGATCAAACCCAGGTCTCTGGTGCTTTAAGGCAGCAGCTACCGCTGGTGCTGCCCATAATTATATTGTGTTAATCAAAACATTTCAGTTCTCATCGCCATTTAATCTTTAACAAAGAAGTTGGGACTTCCAGTTCCCCAAAGTTGAAAAAGGCTATCTAAATCATTACAATCTGATGGGAGAGCCTTATTTATTACCTTGGTCAGGAAATATCAGATGCTGAAGATTCAATATATATGGTCTATAAAGCATGGGATGTTCTTATTTAATTGTTTTTTAATCATACGTCCCAATTGTGAAGACGAAAAAAGACACAAAGTGCTGGAGCAACTCAGTCAGGAAGCATCTCTGGAGAACATGGATAAGCAATGTTTCAGGTCGGGACTCTTCTTCAGGCTTATTGTAGTTGACGGGAGTGAAGCTGGATGAGAGGTGATGGCGGGACAAAGCCAGGCAAGTGATAGGTGGGTACAGGTGACGGAGCTTGATTAGCAGTTTGGTGGACAAAGGCGAGAGAAAGGAAAAAAAAATGCTACAAGGTCAGGAAAGAAGACAAGCAAAATAAGAAGCCAGAGGAATGGTTATAGGTGGAAGAAGGCAGGAGAAGGGGAAAATAGAATAGTTGGAGAAATGGTTGAACATTAAGGAGGAGAGGGAAGAGGGGGTGGATAAAGCATTGGTTGGCATAATTTTGTAACTTGCAGATGCAAAAAGTGCCAGTTGTTCAATTAGATGTTAATTTGACTAATAAAGAGGTAGCATTTTTCACTAGCAATAATAAATATAGGTACTTGCTATTCTCCTTGGCCTAACGAGCAGAAACCTCGTCAAAAGGACAGGCACAATTTTAACCCATCTACAATGGGGTTACATGAATTATATCTGAGCCTCTGGGCTGGGATGTGGAATTCTACCCATTGTGTAGATCTTTGCAATGGCTATGACATGTTTTTTTGATTCTTGTGCTATTGGACAGCTGATGGGAAACATGCATTCAACATGGTTATCCAAACCAGCAATATAAAGCATAAAGGATACAAAACAATAAGTGCAAGCAGGATGCATTAGGAAATATGTATGAAGGAACTGCAGATGTTGGATAACATTGAAGATAAACTCAAAATGCTGGGGTAACTCAGCAGGACAGGCAGCATCTCTGGATAGAAGGAATGGGTGATGTTTTGGGTCGACACCCTTCTTCAGACTGAAATAGATTAGCCAAATAATAGGAGACACAAGGAACTGCGGATGCTGGTTTACAAAAAAAAACCCCCACAATGTGCTGTAGTAACTCAGCAGGTCAGGCAGCATCACTGGAGAACATGAATGGGTGATATTTCAGGTTCCGTCTGAAGAAGATTCCCGACCCGAAACGTCACCTATTCATGTTCTCCAGAGAAGCTGCCTTACCCGTTCAGTTACTCCAGCATTTTATCTTTCTTAGTAGGTATGTTACAAAACTTACCTTCAGCGGCGCTGCAGTTCTGTCACTTGCCGTGTGCGCGGGGGGGGGGTTTGCGGGGTTAAAATGCGGCCTTCTGGAGTTATATTTTCTCGGAGTGCGAGCTTTTGCTAAAGATTTGTTCCGACTGCCGGTATGTGAATTTTTTTTTTTAATCACCAGACAATTTCAGCGCTGGAGTAAAATAAAAATTAGCTTCTAATGCCATGAACGCCGACAACGGGGACAGATTATACGTAGGGGACAGGTATAGGAAATTGGTTTATTTCTACATATAAACTTGCTTGTTAAGATGACCTTAATCAAAGTTTCATGTTGCGAAACGGTGATTTATTCCCCATAAGAACCGGCAGTATTTTTCCTGCCGATATGGGGTTAAAATTCACCGCAACGTTCCAATCCACCGCGTTTCATAAAATCCCACTCGCAAGCTGATTTAAATGGCCATTAATTTACAGGCATTAAACACTAAATTCCTTCAATTTGTCCTATAAATTCCTAACAATGAGATTTAAAAATCATGTTATATTGGGAATTCTTGTGTGAATATTATTTGGACACTTAAGCTTTTTAAAAATTGTTAATATTTTCTTATGAAATGGATAGATGTTTAGATCTAGTAATTGAATTTTGTAATTAGCTACAATAGGGTAGCTAACTAATTATATGCTTTAATTTCAGGTTATCCAAGTAAGATTGTTTCATATTTGTTTCAGTATGCTTCAATCTATAAATACTGAACATTTCCTTCAGTTCTCTTAATTTTTAAGAAAGTTATGGGCTTTTGACTGTCCTCAATCACAACTTTTGTGTTAAGTCAATGGAAAAGCAATAGGGACAAGATGAAATTTCCAAGTATGAAAATGGGCATAACTTTTTTAATACTGAAGATTTGAAAGTGAATTAGGTGTCAAATTAAACTTCTTTTTATGCTTTATCTGATGGGATAAATTGCAGACTTGATTTTTTAAATCTCAAAATTTTATAACATTGCTATTCTTAACTAAACAACAGTCCCACCTACTGAATAAATAAAATATATTCTGTGGCAATTTTTATTTTAGTAGTACCTACAACTTCAATTGATATAATGAAAAATTGTAATGATTTCAACCAAGTTGCAGTTTCTGGGTTGATTAAGACACAAGTCTCAATTAGATATCAGAGTGGGAGTGGGGTCGGTGAGCTTGTTTGTAGGTTACCCCAACTCGCTGGTGTGTGGGCCTGGAATTTTTAATCTTTACCACCTTCTCAATGGATAATTGTAAATGCTGACCTAGTTCTGTTTATTGTGACATGTACCGCGGTACAGTGGAAACCTTTTGTTGCATGCTAATCAGTCAGCGGAAAGACTATACGTGATATCAATCAAGCCATCCAGAGTGTACAGATACAGGATAAAAGGAATAACGTTTAATGCAAGATTAGGTCAAGTAAAGACCGATTAAAGATAGTCCAAGGGTCTCCAATTAGGTATATAGTAGCTCAGGACCGCTCTCTAGTTGTTGATAGGATGGATCAGTTGTCTGAAAACAGCTGGGACGAAACTGTCCCTTATTCTGGAGATGTATTTGTAAAATACATGTAAAATGTATTTTACAAATACATGTACAAAAGATGTAAAATGTATTTTCACATTTTAGTACCTCTTGCCTGATGGGAGAGAGGAGAAGAGGGAGTGACCAGGGATGAGACCTGCCCTTGATATGTTAGTGGCCTTGTCGAGGCAGCGTGAAGTGTAAATGGAGTCAATGGAAGGGAGGTTGGTTTGTGTGATGGTCTTGGCTGCGTACACAATACTCTGCAATCTAATTCGGTCTTGGATGCAAACCGTGCTGTGGTGCCAAACCTTCCCACCAACACCTGTGAGACTGAAAAGTAAAGTAAATATTTGTACGCACTTTATTAGCTCTTTGTCCCTTTATTTGAAAAGTTTTTACTGAAACAAATAAGCTGGATTTTTTTTTAAATTCATGATTCAATCTGTAAATCTCTAGACAATAAATCTATTGAAATTCCATTGCAATTATTTTCAAATTGCAACTTTGCAGTTGGATATGGCTATCCATTTTAATCCGCTACAAATCAAGCTAATGAATGAATTTTACTGCATGGAAATAAACCCCCATGGCCCTTGTAAGTAGGTCTAACATTATTTGTGCCAATAAAAAGGAGAAAAGAATGTAAAACAAAAAGTAAATCTCAGAGAGGTTATAAAAATAG